>JASDQU010104310.1:159961-173466 GCA_032191745.1 Picea mariana | reverse complement strand
GAGATAGAGGTAGAACATACTGTAACAATCAAAATCGATCGTTATTTGATTCTAAAGTATAATAAAACAAAACTAAAAAGATGTATACCAATATAAATATATATATATAGAAAAATAATTACCTTAATGAAGGTATGCCAATCATGTGTTTTTACCCCACCAAATTCACCTTTCTCTGTTAAGATATTATTTATGTTTGAAGAAAAACCCGTGGGAAATTTTATTCTACGAATGACCTCTTTTACATCATTACTTTGTTTCTATGTTAATAACCAGGGAAGGCTATTTTGATCTCCGTCGCTATTTGATTGGATCCCACTTTGCATTGCATGATTGGCTTCTTGAATGTCACTACAAATCTTGATGACTTTTTCTTTATCCCTCCTACCATCTATGATTCACCATAATGTTTCTGTCACATTCTTCCCGATATCCATTGTATCAAACAAATGAGCTATTTTTAGGTCCTCATAGTAGGGAAACCTCATGAATTGAGAGGGATAACTTTTCATTCCTCATGGGAGCCCATTGTTAATACCTTCACGACATTGATGAAGCATAAAATAAATTCAATAAAATAAAATTCATAACATTACATATTCAATATTACATAAAC
The DNA here is from genome assembly GCA_032191745.1 of Picea mariana. Classification (NCBI taxonomy): domain Eukaryota; kingdom Viridiplantae; phylum Streptophyta; class Pinopsida; order Pinales; family Pinaceae; genus Picea; species Picea mariana. The sequence goes on along the minus strand of JASDQU010104310.1, from coordinate 172,850 downwards.
AAATTGCAATATACCATCTCAACGAATTTTTTTATATTCCAACTTCCATAGGTAAGGTTTCATTCTTCGTGATTTTAATCCAGTCTCTTCTTTCCCATTGAAAAGATGTTTTTCAATAGTACGATACCTATGGTTCTTAGAGAGGAAGTGCCTATACTCATCAAGCACCTCCTTTCCTAAAGTTTTTGAACGACGATATTTGATCTTAGGACCACAAATTGGACATGCAAATCTACCCTCTGCTTGAAGACTTGCAAAAGTTGGATTAATAATTATGTCAATTATACGAAGGATATTATTTAAAAAACATGCAGCATGGTATCTTCAAATAATTATATACTATAATTAAAGTGCAATGGATCGTTACATACCACAAAAATGTGTTAGTCCTAGGGCAACATGAATTGTCCATACAAGTATTCCACGGAATTGAAATTCCTTCTGCCTTATTGGTTTACAAACGTCATACATAGTGATCTCGGCCCATAAATTTAGTAACTCGTCGATGAGAGGCTCAATATATACATTCATATCTTTAACCTGGTACTTACATAATTGTTTGAAATTACACATAATTACTAACGTGATGTGCATATATAAGTAAATAAATAAATACAAGATATTATGCAACAAGAAATACAAATGAAATCTTACATTCAGAAAATTAATGATAACATTACATACTTGGAACAATCATTGCTAACATTATGCGCTCCCTCTTTATTGACATCCAAGGATGAATGTTATTGTTGATAACAAAAATTGGCCACACTAAGTAAGTAGACTTGAGCTCCCCAAATGGATTAACACCGTCAATGACCAATGAAAGCCTAACATTACGAGGTTCATATTTAAAAACTGGCTATTTTTCCTCAGTTTCCTTAAATGCATAACCACCTGCAGGCATTCAAAGAACACCATCTCCACTTCTATTATGTGCATGGTAATCCAAAAACTGTGCTATGCTTTCTCATCGGAACAGTCATTGCAAACGTGGAATTATGGGAATATGACGAAGAACCTCACGAGGCACCTTTTTTGTTAGTTGATCGGTTCGATATCTACTGGTCAGACATTGTGGGCATTCTATTTTCGATGCATGTTGTCCATAGTATATAATATTATCATTGGGACATGCATCTATAGCTTGATACTCCATTCCAATTTCTTTCATAATGGCATTTAAATCTCGGTATGTGCGAGGTAAAATATTTGACGATGGTAACAGAAATTCACCTAACAATCTACGACATAAAAAATAAGTAATTAGTGTAAAGAATGTTATAATTTGTAAATATTTAATTCTTATTTAAAACATTAATTAAAACTAAAAACAAGCAAAAAAAATCAACCTTTATGTATACGTGATGATGAACCATATTACATACCTTAGGATCTGTGTCATACAACTGTTTGACAAACCATTCAAAACCTTTAAGGTCACCAACAATAATGTAGCAGAAATAAGATTTGCTTTTGAACCTTCATAAAGTGGTTTTTCTGCCTTCTCTAGTAGATGTACGCCAAGATCACCAATGTCCTCATCATCATCCTCATCTGGTTGAGCGAACAAGTCTTGGATCAATTCATTTGTCCCATCGTCTTCAACTATATTGTTATTATTGTCATCTTCTTCCATAGGATCATTAACTTGATCTTCAATATTCGACACTCCAAATTCCTCGACACCTTGTAGTACAACATCATTTCTACTAGTACTTGGCACGTTCGGATGCTTAGGGGGCCAACCCGACTTTATAATTACAAACAGTCATGCAAAATTAGTGTACTACATAAGAAATATTTAAAAAATATAAAATTTTATAAATAAATCAATATAAAGATATAATAATGAATATGTAGTTTACCAAGGGACGATATTCATTCAGTCCACCTTCAACATGCCCATGGGTTCTGCAATGTCTTACAGTTGTTTGTATTAAAATTCTTCTGACTTTTGTGCTCCCGCATCTAGCGCAAGGGCAATAACATCTCTCGTCACCTTGTCCATAATATCCCCACATGCTTCACCACAACCAAAATATTGAGACTATTATGTTATAAAGTTTAGTGATGATGTGCTAGATCTATTTGATTCTTGAAATGCAATAGACCAAACCATACAATATATTTTACCACATAAGCTTCAAATATTCACCATAACCAAGTAACATAATCAAACGACATAATAGAACTAGGGCAAGAGATCATGTCACATATAAGCATGGAAAAACTAGCATGTTCACAGATGACATAAAATATACATAAATGTATAAGGTTATAAAATATTAAAGGAGACAAAAATAAAAAAATATTTAACTAACCTTCAAAGTCTAAAATCCTCTTGCACACCTTGAACAATGATCACAAAACTAAGCTTTGTAGATCAAAGATCAGTTCGATCTCTTAATCAACAAGCAAACCTTCACATAAAAATGAAGATTAGCAGAGCTATAACACATAAAATATGTCACAACTATAACACATTAGTCGAAATTCAGTTCGAATTAACTAATTTATAGATTCGTCATCGTCGGAATTCTGACGACTATAACCCTAAATTAGGGTTGACCATTTTGAAGTCAATGACCATTATGTTGACCTACAAATGGCTATATTAAAGTGTTGGAACTGGGCGTCGTACTTTCTACGACCTTAGAACATGTCAGAAATCCAACGTTATCGAGACTAATTTAAAAAAAAAACAATTAAATTTTGTTTTTTTAAATTTTTTCGACAAAAAATTTGATTTTGTCACAATCGTTGTAATAGTTCGTCAATTTTTTAGCCTATATGTAATAGTGTAGTGACTTCATTTTCAGGAGAAATCAGCACTACACCTACCCCTGTGCCTTCTTTGGATGATGCTCCATCAAAATATAATCTCCACAACATATTTTGATTCTCAAAAGACTGTAGAACAACAACTGGTTTAGTCAAGGGAAAATATTGTTGGACAACATCATCAATATGAAATATAGAGGATCCCAAATCCACATCAACTATGTATATAGGATGATTTATAGAATGCTCATTGTCACTGATAATATATGCCAATTGAGCTTCACGATAAATTCTTCTAAATTCTCCTCCAAAAACATGTATAGTGGCATAAGAGAGATCCATTTGAAGATATCCCCCAATATTCTTACAGGAAGATCTGGAAAACAACATACCAAACCTAGGAGGGATATCATCTACAACAATATCCATCACTAAACTCTTGGCTGGGATTTGAGATAATGAAGCAACAAGGTCTTTAATAACCCCCAAGCATTTGAATTTTTTGGAATCAAAGGAAAAAATATCATGGTATGCTTTAGTGATCTCTAAACCTAATTCTTCCATGACAACCTTTGTCATAATATTATGGGAGGCTCTAGAGTCTAACGGGAAGTTATGAAGAATTTTTTCATGAATGTTTAATGAGACATAAAAAGGTGGAGTGGAGTCATCCCTCTCTTCTACAATTGGCCCTAAGACAATAGTGATTTTTTCATATTGGAGATTAATCATATCAGTAACAGGGTCTATGCCAGAATAAGGATGTAACCATTTCAAAAGATGACTCCTATAAGAATTAGTTTTAACCAATTCGGTCAAAGGAATAGGAATTTTGATCTTACTTATCTCGTTTTCTAGACCGAAAGGAGATGAGAACTTGTCTACTTACAGGGTTGTTACTTTCATAGTTGGCTTTACTTGCCTCCTTTCATTATTTTTTCTTCCTATCTGTACTGTTGGGGTAGCAGATTTATCTTTTTGAGGAGCATATTTGTCTTTTTGAGGAGCATATTTAGAAGGAAATTGTTTGGATGTAAGATTGTACCCATGTTGATCTGTGTTACAAACAATATTATTTGGAATTTACCCAGCCCATTCATTCAATGAATTTTCATATTCATTTTGTGTAAGGTGATTGAGAACAAGTTCATCTCCAAAAAAATGAATATCCAAATCTTCATATACCTCTTCAACTTCTTGATTTTCCTCAATATAATTGTTCTATAGGGGTGTTTGGATTTTATGATAATCATTATTCTTCTTATCCCTCTACAAGATCTGAGGGTCATAAGGTCTTCTATATTGATTTGTATTTCGATTTCCTTCTTGAGGTGTATTCCATTTCTTTTTTTCCAATTTAAGATTAGACAACTCAAATGACATTTCCTCCATTTTTCTAGCCATACCTCCAAGGAAATCTTTTTTTTTTTGGTATTTTATGAAGAGGAATTATATTCTTCCTTTTTCTTTTCCTTATCTGATATCTTCTTGAGTTGTTTTGATGCTAGAATATTGGATTCAACTTCTATAGATGAATCTTGAAAATATCAACCATAGTGGTTGATATTATTTCCCTTAGTAGCAAACAAAAATCAGGATCAAAGGCATTAGCATAAGTGACCTTTGCTAACATTTCAACTGGCCTAATATCATTTGGTATCTTCTGGTACATCTGATTAAATATTTGAGATAATTCAGAGATAGACTCACCATTATTTCTTTGAAGATTGCTAATTTTGTCATGTAATACAAATCATATTTCTTGTCTCCACACTTTCTCAAGAAGGGAGAATCAAGGTCTGTGATAGTAGTAATGGAGTTATCTATTAAGCTCTTGAATCACTTCCTCACTTTTCCATCTAAAATTTGGACAAAAATAGTCATCCATACATCATCATAATCCACTTGAAAATTGTCAGCAAAGCAGTAAAATGTTGTCAAATGTTCCTTTGTAGTTGTTTCTCCTTCATTGTCAAACCTTGGAAGGTACTTCATGTAATCAATTCCTGGGAGAGGATGAATATTATTTGGCAATACTAAAGGTGCATATCTTGCAGCCCTTATAGCATCCATTGGATTGGATGGTGTTGCACCAGCCATTGTTTGACCACCTAAAGGTTGATTTATATGTGGTGATTGTGGTGATGAGGGCTTAGGGATGTTTACTAATTGAATATTTGGAGAAGACTGAAGAATTTCTTCAACAAGTTTTTTAGCAGCAAGGATATTAACTTGAAAACTAAGATTGGGTTTCTCTTCTTTAGTTTCTTCACTTGAAGGATTGTATGATGGAGGAACAATTATAAAATTAGGATCTTCTTTCTTGTAAACATTTTCAAGGACTGGAATATTTTCTGATGGAATGTACTCTACTCCTTCTAGAGGATCAAGGATTACTTAAGACTTATACCTTTCCTCAGGATAGGGTGTGTATAATGATTTTGGTTCAAAAAATTCCTCTTTCCCCGAGGTGGATTCTTCAGAAGGAGGTAAAATGAACAACTTCTCAGACACTAATTTTTTAAGAGCTTTAGACTGTTTTAGGATCTTCTCGGTGTCTAAAACAACATGAACATTTGGAGATTTTGGATGGGCTCTAGTACCCTTTTTCTTTGGATCTAGAGTGTCTTATGTGGAGTCACCAGGTGAAAATCTATTGTAGTCAACTTGTGCCTAATTATATTTTCACCATATATAACTAGATCTGAAAAATCTTATCGTTATACCCAGGGAAAATCTCATCATTTTGTCCCAGACAATGATGCCAAAAAATGTTAATGTTAGAGTTCAACTCAAGACTGTTATTGAATTAAGCCTAGCACACCTTATTTCAAAATTTTCAATAAGGGTTTTAATATGGATAAATACTTTCTTGGTTTAAAAGGAAATAATGATCTGATCTATTAAGATCACTTACCCAGGTGCAACAAGTCAGGTAACTAAAACTAATGGATAGAAATTTAAAGTTTTAGGTGATGTGATTGTGATGCAGGAGCATCGTCATCAAAGTGAAAGTGGAGGACAACTTAGGGTATTTTGAAGTGATTTGAATTTTAAAGATGACATATCATGAATATATCTTGAGGAGATTGTAATTAAAGAAATTCTTAAATGTTAAGAGGTTGAGCCATGGCATGAGATCGATGGAGATTGTATTTTATTTAATGTAGTTGATTGTAGTATAGATCAGAAGGATTTTCTCTTATCTGTTTGTACCGATCATTTATTGTAATAAGCCTTAGTAGTTGAAAGATTTTAATTTGATAGGATAACTCTAAGGTAGTCAGAGGGAAAAGATCTCTAGGAGTCGTTTTGTATAAATAAATGTATTGTTTCCCAAATGAGGTTGTTGAAGTTGTTATTGTTGAAGTTGTTGAAGAGTATTGTATGAGTCCGTGTACATACCATTTGAAAGAATATAACAGAGAAGCGTTGATCCAAATGTTTGTTGTTACTATTTCTATATGAATGAATGGTAGGCTTTCTGTTTAATTGAAATTCTTTGTTATTATTTTTTCTTATGATATGAATGCATTACATGGTTGAATGTATGAATCTATGAGGATTAGATAAGTTTCAATTGATTCTCTTCTACGATCTTATGCAAGGAGTGCATAGTGTCTGCAAGGAGTGTGTTGACAGAGTTTATTTCAACTCAAAATATCAGAAGAGATAACATGAATCTTTGTATGCAAAGAGTGCATAGTGTCCACGAGGTGTGCGTTGAGAGGGTTTGTTTTGACTTAGAAGTTCAAGAGAGATAACTTGAATCTTTGTCTACAAAGAGTTTAGAGGAATCTCGCAAGGTGTCCGTAGGAAAAGACACACTCAAAGTCATATTTTTCAGAAGGAACAATTGAGTGGTGTAAGGAACTGTTGCAGGGAGTGCACAGTCACCCACAAGGAGTTAAGTTGAAAGAAACCCATTACAAGGTGTGAACAGGGTCAATATTTGGCTAAGTGTCGAAGAAGCATTCTAATAAGTTCAAATATTTGAGATGGAACAAGCTCAGAAAAGATAGTGGGCACAAATTCTTCAATAGGGAGGAGCCCACTAAAAATTTTCCAAATCAACGAGAAAGATCCATTTTGAGGAGACAGGATATTTCCAGACATGAGATATGGGGAAGTTGCGTGGAGGATAACCTTAGAGTCCTTCGGCACTCCAACTATTCAGAGGTTTGAAAGTGTTTGAAGAGTGGGATCGCAAAAGTCCCGAAGCTGCGAAGTGAAACCTAGCCATCGATATCAAGGAGGATACGTGGCAGTAGATCAAAGATTTCAGGATAAAACGCTTCGGTAGAATTGAGTTGAGCAGAAGTGATGTCTGTTGAAGTCCCGAAGCGGTGAAGTAAATATGGACCATTGGATCTGGAAAGGGTATGTGGCGGAGATCCGTGTACTTTGAAGGAAAATCACTTCGGAGAAAAGTCTGTGTGGAGTGAGACAAAACTCTTGAAGCCCAAAGTAGCGAAGTAGATTGTGATCGTCAATCTGAGGAGGAAACGTGTCGTCAAATCGTGGGATCTAGAAGTGTGCATCTGGGAATGAGATAAGAAATAGATCCTAGCCATCCGTTGTTTGTATACGTGGTGTCAGGTTTATCACTTCGGTGATACGACACTTCGGGGAAAATTGGAGAGTAAAGTACCGAAGGTAAAAATTCCTGAACTCCCGAATTCAACATGAGTCATTGATGAATAGAGGGACACATGGAGAGTGGATATTTACTACTGAGAAAATTTACTCTGGAGGAAGTGAAGAGTGAAGGCAAGTAAAATCCCAAAGGCCGAAGTGTCGGAGTCCATCTGAGTCGTCCATTGGAAAAGTACGTGTGGTGAAAGATCTATCACTTCGGAGGATTGACACTTCGAAAGAAAGAGGAGCGGTAGAGCGTTGGATGAAATTCACCTGAAGTGGGGACGAAGGACAATCTCAACTGTGGGTTGAGGTGAGCACATGATGCTTGATTTGTAGCTTAGTGTAAAGGTCACTTCTAGGGAAAAAGGGGTCAAAACGTTTGGGACTCCTGAAGCCAAAGTTCCAGAGTGGATCACAGTCATTGGTTGTTAGAGGAGTGTGGGTTGTAGATATCGTCTCAGTGTTTTCACCGGTTCGGAGTTTGGGGAAAAAGGATTCTATTTCACTTGAAACCGCCAAATCCCAATGTCACAAAGGGGGCTAGCTAGTGGTCAGAGCCCGTGGTAATATTGGAAGAGGATCCTAAGAGAGCAGCTAGCACTCACCATTTAATATTTACCAAAGGCACCATGAGAAAGGCCATGTAGGTGAATCAAACCTTTGAGGGTAACAACAAGGGACTTGTGTAAATCAATTGCAAGATATAGCAAGAGGCCCGAAGAGCTAATTCATATCAAGTATTTGAATATCCTAATTCAGGAGGTCGAGCAGCACTGAGGAGAGAAGGGGGGTCTGTGTCAAGTGGTATCAGATCCTAGAATTTAGGTTCTGTAAGAAACAAGTGAAGGAGGTAGTTTGATAACATCAAGAGGTATCAGAAACAAATTTTTTTCTTAAGCTCTATCTGTGTGGGAAAGTTCATCACCATGCCACCTAGAAGACGTGTGGAGCCACCTATAGAAAATCAAGTTGTATAAAGGGAGATGAGAGAACTTTGCACCAGATTAGATGCTATAGAGATAACACAAAGGAGAGCGCTTGATGTTGGAGACGTCAATGATGCATAGAGAGAAGAAAGGGATGTTTAAGAAACTATGGTAGAAGATATTGCAGAACAACGTTTGTTGAAAGATGTTGTGAAATTGGGAGCTAGATCAAAGATAGACATCCCACTGTATGAAGGAAACTTAGATGCTGAATAGTTTCTTGATTGGATACGATCAATGGAAAAGTATTTTGAATATGAATACTTCAATGAGGAGAAAAAATTGAAACATGTTGTCCCCAGATTGAAGGGACATGCAACAATATGGTGGGATGAACTGCAGGCTGATAGGAGAAGAAAAGGTAAGCAATAAATTAAGAGTTGGGATAGAATGGTATCCAAGTTGAAAGCTAAATTCATAACCGAAGATTACCAGATAAATCTGTTCAGGAAGCTGTATAACCTGAGATAGAAGGGACTGACAATAAAAGAGTACACAGAGGAGTTCTATAAGTTGAACATCAGGGCTAGATAGAGAGAAAACGGTGATGAAAAGGTTGCCAGATATATTAATGGCCTGAGATATGAAATCCAGGATGAAATCAGTATAATAACAGTAAGGAAAGTGGAGGATGTATATCAAATTTCTCTAAAGGTAGAAGAGAATTTGGCAAGGAAGCAGAGCCAACAAAGCAGAGGAAGAAGTCTAAATAAAGGTAAGGAAATTGTCCATGACAAGGCACATAAGCCCAAGGCTGAGACTGGAAAACCACATAGTCACTCAGAAAGAGGAGGAATTTCCCGAGGGAGACAGTATGGTAGTAGGAATTCTTTTCCTCGAGGAAGAGGAAGAGGAAGAGGATGAGAGGTGAAGTGTTTTGCCTGTGGAAAAATAGGACACATGTCTTTGGAATACCTTAGATAAATAAACAAGGAGGAGGTGAAGCTCACATTTAGGAAGCACAGAAGAAGAATGTTGATGCAAAAGGTGCATAATATGGGAGATCCTTGAAGATGGGGAAGGTTCTCTTGAAGCCAGAGAAAGAAGTGGAAAAACCAGTGCAAAGGAATAGTTTGTTCAGAACTGCTTGCAAGACTAAATACAAAGTATGCAAGGTGATAATTGATAGTGGGAGCAATGATAACTTAGTATCCACAGAAATGGTAGAGAAGTTGGAGCTCGAGACAACTGCACATCCGATTCCATATAGAGTCTCATGGTTGCAAAAAGGTCACCGAGTAATGGTAACTAAACAATTCCTAGTTGAATTTAAGATAGGAGGATATAGAGATGAGATTTTATGTGATGTAATTCCCATGGATGTATGTCATGTCTTATTGGGGAGACCATGGAATTTTGACAGAAATGTCATTCATGATGGTAGGAAGAATACTTATACCTTGGAGAAAAATGGTATGACACACATGCTACTGCCAATAGAGGATAATAAAGTGAAGGAAGAAGCCAACCCAAGTATACTTCTCATGAATGGGAAGGAACTCATAAGTGAAGTCAAGAAGGAACAAGAGATGCATTTTTCTATTGTGAGGAATCCTAGAGTTATCCTTACAAGTACTTCTATGGACGATCTTCCTAAAAAAATTCAGGAGCTGTTACAGAATTTTGCTGACATAGTAGTCGATGAGTTACCTTTCTCATTGCCACCTATCAGGAGTATCAACCATCACATTGATCTAATACCATGATCGAGTTTGTCAAACAAATTACCATAATGGTTGACACCTCAAGAGAAAGAGGAGGTAAAGAGACAATTTTAAGATTTGATGGACAAGGGTTTGGTCAAAGAAAGATGGAGTCCATGCACAGTACCAAATGTGTTGAGTCTGAAAAAATATGGAGGATGGAGAATGTTTACAGACTCAAGAGCCATAAACAAAATCACCATCAGGTATAGATTTCCTTTGCCTAGGATGGATGACTTAATGTATTGTTTGAGCGAAGAAAGCTATTTTTCAAAGATAGACTTGAAAAGTGGATATCACCAGATAAGGATGAGAGAAGGTGATGAGTGGAAAAGAACCTTCAAAACAAATGAAGGGTTGTATGAGTGGCTTGTTATGCCATTTGTCTTAACAAATGCCCCAAGTAATTTTAGGAGGTTGATGAATGAGGTATTAAAATATTTTATTGGTAAGTTTGTGATTGTATATCTAGATGATATATTAATCTTCAGTAAAACTGAAGAAGAGAATTTGAGGCACTTAACATTGGTAATGAGAAGATTGCAAAAGGAGAAGTTATTGATAAACTTGAATAAATCCCATTTTATGAAGACATAACTCATTTATTTGGGTTTTGTAATATCTTCAAATGAATTGAAGATGGATCTAGAGAAGGTGAGAGAAATCAGAGAATGGCATTGCCAAGGAGCATATTCGAGGTGAGAATCTTCCATGGATTAGCAAGTTTCTATCGGAAGTTCATTAGAAATTTTAGTGTAATTTGTACACCGATGTTATATATGGTGAAAAAGAGACACAACTCTTTCAATTGGATAGAAGAATATGAGAAAGATTTCAGGATACTAAAGGAGAAGTTAACAAAAAAACTGATTCTGGTCTTGCCAAATTTTGGGAAGACATTTGAAGTACGATGTGATGCTAGTGGAGTAGCAATTGGAGAAGTCTTAAGCCGAGACAATAAACATGTTGCATATTTTAGTGAGAAAATGAATGATACCAAGAGGAAGTACTCCACATATGATAAATAATGTTATGCATTAATTCAATCCTTAAAGAAATGGAGGCACTATCTTGTTCCAAAGGAGTTTGTTTTGTATAGCGACAATCATGATTTACAATTCATAACTAGACAGGAGAAGTTAAATCAAAGACATGCTAAGTGGATAGAGTTTATGCAAAATTTTACTTTTGCCATTAAACATATTTCTGGTAATGCTAACAAAGTTGTTGATGCATTGAGCAGGAGATGTCTAATTCTACAGGAATTTCAAGTGAAAACTTTAGGGTTTGAACAACTTAAGGAGATGTATTGTGATGATCCATATTTTAAAGAAGGATATGAAGCATGTGAAAATCCTGTACTCAGAGAAAGAATTCAGTGGACAAAGTATATGATTCGGGATGGGTTGTTGTTTAAAGGTAGCCAATTGTGCATACCAAAGTGCTCGATGAGAGATAATCTGTTGAAAGAAAAGCATAGTGGAGGTCTAGTAGGACATTTCAGTCATGACAAGACATTTGCATAGTTGAACAGTTCATACTATTGGCTAGGAATGAGAAAAGATGTGAAGAATTTTGTGAACAGATGTAATATTTTCTAGTATGCAAAAGGAAAGAGACAGAACATTGGGTTGTATCAACCATTGCCTATTCCAAATAGGCATTGGGATGCAATAAGCATGGATTTTGTGTTGGGATTGCCAAGAACAGAATGAGGAAGCGATTCCATATTCGTTGTAGTTGATAGATTCTCAAAGATGGAACACTTTATCCCATGTGAGAAAACTAATGATGAAACACACATTGCAAATTTGTTTTTCAAGGAAGTTGTGAGACTTCATGGGTTTCCCAAGAGTATTGTCTTGGATAGAGATACCAAATTTGTTGGTCATTTCTAGAGGAAATTGTGGAAGAAAATGGGGACAAAGTTGTCCCTTAGTTCAACATATCACCCTAAAACATATGGACAGACTGAGGTGGTAAATCAGAGTCTAGGGAATATTTTGAGGAGTCTGGTCACTGAACATCATAGCTAGTGTGATCAGATTATATCACAAGCAGAGTTTGCATATAATGACTCACTAAACACAAGTACAGGGAAAATTCCATTCCAAATAGTATATGGGATGAATCCAAGAGGAGTATCATAGTTGAGATATTTGGAGCAGAGTGAATTCATAAGCGTTGGAGCAGAATACTTCACTGCAGAAATGCAGAAGCTTCATAATCAGATCAAAGAGAAGTTGTTGAACAACAACAGAGAATATAAATGCAGAGTTGATCAACATAGGAGAGAACTTCAATTTGAAGTGGGAGATCAAGTTCTGGCATGTATCAGGAAGGAAAGGTTCCCAAGGGGAACATATAACAAACTGAATATGAAGAAAATAGGACCATGCAAGATCCTAAGGAATTTCGATGCCAATGCTTATGAGATAGAGATGCCAGAGGGTATGGGTATATTGCCCATATTCAACATTTCAGACCTATATCCTTACATGGAAGATGACACAAGAGGATCAAAATATCAGAAAGAGATCCAGTGGGAGAAGCAGTTGCCAGTAGAATAAAAGTTGCAGATGGAAAAGATCATAGATCATAAGATTGGTAAGAAAACCAGGAGGAAAACATATTTTGATTATTTGGTAAAGTGGAAAGGACACCCAATAGAAGATGCCAGTTGGGTAAATGAAGAAGATATTCAGAAGCATTGAAAGTCGATGTAGGAGCTCATGGACAAGAGTCCATGAATTTTTTTCCAGAGGAGTATGATGC
>JASDQU010104310.1:149718-159734 GCA_032191745.1 Picea mariana | reverse complement strand
GTACCAATCATTTATTGTAATAAGCCTTAGTAGTTGACAGATTTTAATTTGATAGGATAGCACTAAGGTAGTTGGAGGGAAAAGATCTCTAGGAGTCATTTTGTATAAATGCATGTGTTGTTTCCCAAATGAGGTTGTTGAATTTGTTATTGTTGAAGTCATTGAAGAGTATTGTATGAGTCCATCTGCATATAATTTGAATTAATATAACATAGAAGCATTGATCCAAATGTTTTTTGTTACTGTGTCTATCTGAATGAATAGTAGGCTTTTTGTATAATTGAAATTCTTTGTTATTATTTGTTCTTATGTTACAAATGCATTAAATGGTTGAATGTATGAATCTGTGAGGATTAGATAAGTTTCAATTGTTTCTCTTCTATGAGCTTATGCAATGAGTGCATAGTGTCCGCAAGGAGTGCATTGAAAGAGTCTGTTTCGACTCAGAAGCTCATAAGAGATAACGTGAATATTTGTATGCAAAGAGTGCATATTGTCCACAATGTGTGTGTTGATGGAGTTTGTTTTGACTCAGAGGTTAAAGAGAGATAGCTTGAAGATTTTTCTACAAAGAGTGTAGAGGAATCTCGCAAGGTGTGCGAAGGAAGAAACACACTCAAATTCATATTGTTCAGAAGGAAAAATTGAGTGGTGTAAGGAATTGTTGCAAGGAGTGCACAGTCGCCCACAAGGAGTTAAGTTGAAAAAAACCTATTGCAAGATGTGCACAGTGTCAATATTCGACTAAGTGTTGAAGAGGCATTCTGAGAAGTTCAAGGTTTCGAGAGGGAACAAGCTCAGAAGAGATAGTAAGAGGAAATTCTTCAGTAGGGAGGATCCCACTAAAAATTTTCCAAATCAGCAAGAAAGATCCATTTAGAGGAGTTAGGATCTTTCTAGACATGAGATCTGGGGAATTTGCGTGGAGGATAAACTTAGATTCCTTCAACACTATGAGTATTCGAAGGTTTAAAAGTGTTTGAAGAGAGGGATCGTCAAAGTCCTGAAGATGTGAAGTGAATCGTAGTCTTCAGTATCAAGGAGGATACGTGGCAGCAGATCAGAGAGTCTGGGAGAAAATGCTCCAGGAGAATTGAGTTCAGCAGAAGTGATTTCTACCAAAGTCCTTAAGCGACAAAGTAAATCTAGACTGTTGGATCCAGAAAGGTTACATGGTGGATTTCCACGTACTTCGGAGGAAAAGCACTTCAGAGAAAAGTCTGTGAGGAGTTAGCCAAAAATCCTGAAGCCCAAAGTAGCGAAGTAGATTGTGACCGTCAATCTAAGGAGGACAGCTATTTTCACATCGCGAGATCCAGAAGTGTGCACCTGGGAAGGAGATAAGAAGCAGATCTTAGCCGTCCTTTGTTTGTATACGTGGCATCATGTCTATCACTTCAGTGATACGACACTTCAGGGAAAATTGATGAGTAATGTCTTGAAGGTCAAAAGTCACAAACTCACGAAGTCAACAGGATTTGTTGATGAATGGAGGGACACGTCGAGAGAGGATATTTACTATGGAGAAAAGTCAATCGATAGGAAGTGAAGAGTGAAGGCACGAGAACTCCCGAAGGTCGAAGCATCGAAGTCGATCTAAGTCGTTTGTTGGAAAATGATGCATGGCAGAAGATCTGTCTCTTCAGAGGATTGACACTCTGAAAGAATGAGGAGTGACATAGTGTTGAGTGAAATTCACTCGAAGTGGGGACAAAGGAAAATATCAACCGTGGGTTGATGTGAGCACACGACGCTTAATCCGTAGCTTCGGGTAAAGCTCACTTCGGGGGGAAAATGGGTCGAAAATTTTGGGACTCCCGAAGCCAAAGTTTCAAGTGGATCACAGTCATTGGCTGTCAAAGGAGCGTGGGTCGTAGATCTTGTTGGAGTGTTTTGGTCGGTTTAGAGTTCGGGGAAAAAGGATTATGCTGCACCCAAAACCATCGAAGCTAGAAGTCAGGAAAGGGTCTAGCCGGAGGTCATATCCGTTGGTCATATTGAAAGACGAGCCTAACAGAGGATCTATTTCTCACCATTTAAAGTTACCAGATGCGCCAGGAGAAAGGTCATACGGGTGAATCAAACTTGCGTGGGTAACAATAAGGGGCCTATGTAAATCAATTGTAGGGTCTATCAAGAGGCCTAAAGAGCTGATCCGACTCAAGTATTTGAATATCCTAGACCAGGAGATCGAGCAGCTCCAAGGAGAGAATGTTGTTCTACATCAGATTGAGAGAAGGGAGAAACAAAATTGATAAATCCATCAATAAACGACTATTTTTCTTAATGTATTTATACAGTAGAAGAATAAACCTTAATCTATAAATCATTCCAAATAAGATTTAAGAAGAAGAAACACCAATGTGGAAAACATTACTAAAAACCCTTTAAAGCAACCTTCTCAGGACATAAGCATTTTTCATAAGCTCATATAACAACAACAGAGTGTTTCAGAAGAAAACAAGAAGATGATAGACATGGAAGGAACACAAACTAACCATTAAATTTATTAGAAGCTCAAGTCTTTCCATAGGCAAGATGAATCAAAATAGTCTTTAGATATACAATGTGAAGCCAAAACATGGATTGAACCCTTTCTTCCTCTACTTCATCAAATATATATAGTTTTACATCAATTTCATACATTTATGATCATTTTGATATCTAAGGATATCTCAAAACTAAATCCTAGAGGCCCCGAGGGTGAATTTTTCCTATATCTATTGATACATAGAAATAGAAAATAGTTACAACTTAGATCCTATAATCTAGGAAGAAGTTTTGGATAAATATATCTCTTTTGTTGACTTGATTCCACCTGGATGGTACACTTCATCTATAACTTAATATTCTGAGATCCACTTGATCTTATGTTATCCATCTATTCCAATCATTTGACAACTTGAAAATAGATGACTGATATGTATGTCATCCACCCAAAAAATGTTGTAAATAAACTTTAAAAGGGATATTATATTCTCTCTTCATATTTCAAAAAATACTAACCTCATCGTCTACTATTCCGATCCCAAAAAATGAAATTATGTGCCTTCTTCTGCAAAATCGGATGCTACAGGTGTTCCTGTAGCACCACTATTTTTCCTAGGAAGAGTATTTCAGGAACTTCATGTAGCGCTCTTTTAAAACCAGATCTTAATATCCTGCAAGACTTTTCTTGCCTAGGTTACAACCAATCGTTAATAAAAGTGAGCTAATACCTCGAGTTCATGAAAAAAAAAAGAAGTTTTCTGCAAGCATCCATCATCATTAGTAAAAAAATAGTCTTTTCATAAATACTTAAGTTCTCAAATTGAAACGTCTCCCTGGAAGATAGATTTAGCTGCTTCGACTAACAAATCCAATTTGTTACCTCTTGTTTACTTTGTTTCAAAATGAGTTTTCATTTTCTTTGGCTTCCCATATTCATATATGGTCAAAGGGTTTGGGTCCTTCTTGCTCCATTTACTCTGTTTTCTTGCATAAACTCTATTTTTTCCTATAGGAGCCTTTTTGTTTGCTGTTAGATCCTCTTTCTTCAATTTCTTCTTCTCAGTTCTGATTTTAGAAACCTTCTTTCTTGTTGATGGCTTTGCATTAGGGTTTGTAATTTCTTCATCAATTACCATAACCTTGTATTTGATTGCAGGGTTGTACATGGCTTTGGATTTCAATATGACTTTTTTTTGTGGCCTAGTACTTTGTTTCCTTACTAGAATTTTATATCTATCAACATTATCTTCCGAAGAACTAGAACTAGGAGGCAAAATCTTAGGAATGGGTTCTTTAGATTGTACAGGGTTTTCATGTACCTATATTGTTTTAGGTTCATTAATTTCATTCAAGATCATGGGTTCTACTAACCTTTTACTTTTTTTGATATAAACTTTATGTGCATGAGGGAAAGGATGCCTACCTCCACCCTGCGTATGATAAGATCCTTCACCTATTTGAAAATTGGTTAGAGTATTCTCAACTCGTTCATCTGAAACCTTAAAACTAGTCTTCATTTTATTCTTCCTTGAAACAACAGGCGGACTTGTTCTTGATTATCCTCCTTGCATTGGTTCAATAATTTTATTAGTCAACTTGTGGGCAGGAGGATGAACTTCTATTTTAAACCCCGACTGGATCAATAATTGATCCCATGTCCTCTTTCTTTTCTCCAACTCTTCTTTAATGAGTACCTTTATTAACCCTTGATGATAGATACCATGAGGGGGAGTCTTGGTATTTTCTTGAATTTTCATGGCCATTTTATTCACGTCCATCAAGAAGTAATATGGCAAGCTCATCCTTTTAATTATTGACAAGTGAAGGAGGAATCATAGATGAAACAGGAACACAGTAGAATAACTTCCTTCACATGTGATATAGCGTTTGAGCATCAACAAGGCCTCCATCCATTCATCAGCTATCTAGTCCCTAGGAATACCCTTGGCCCAATTGGGATCTTTTTGCTCTATTTTCAGGAATTTATTGACATCCCCACCTGTAATTATTTTGTTTTTTAACCATTTTTCACCATCAACAGGAAGATTACAGGTTGATGCTATTGACCCCTCTATAACTTGTATAATCATATTAGCGATATGAACCCTCTGTCCATCAAATACTTCAACAAATTCACAAGCTACACCATAGTGATAACCATCTAATTTGGTGAAAAACATATATCAACCATCCTGGTCAAAGATATGTCTATTGTTTTTGTATGCCTCCATGATCTCGGGTCCTTCAAGCTCCTTTTTGTTCATGTTTCCACTCTTACCCATTCTATTGTCACAATTAGAAGAATAGATTCCTCACTGTAGGAGTAGGATATGCATGTTGTGTGGAGATAGATACGGTATTTGTTGGCTATATGGAAGAAATTTGAATTGACTAGCTGCAATTTGAAACTTAGAGAAACAAATAAAATGACATGTTAAAATAACTATTTTTTTTTAAAACCCCATCTGCGTGACGTCCTGGGTAACAGATACGAACAAGTGAAATTACCTCCACCTTTGCATGTTGTGATATTGATTGGGTACCTAATAACCACCTTGAGTCTTTCCTTCTTCCAGGTAGGATGATCCACATCTTTAAACTCCTCCAACAATACTCGTGATGATGAAAAATATGGACAAGTGGAAGTTCCTATAGCACCCTCCATAAATTGTCCTTTGGCATATTTTGGATGGAAAAGACTTGAAAGTCATTATCGAACTTTTTGTAATCATGAGACATAATTTATGACATGAAATATGACTTTAATGGAAAGATTTAAAATGATGTCATGAAACACTCATATAAGCATGTGCATAATGTTGGACACACCGATCACATTGAGAGGGGGGGCGAATCAGTGTGAGGGCTATTTTTACACTTCTCACAATATTTTAGTTAGAAATTACCATTCACAACATCATTACTTATTACTTCCATTCATACTTAGTTGCTTGCATGTGAATATATCTTAATGAAATACATTAACAATAAATATCTATGCACTATCACAATAAGGAACACAAGGAACACCAAATACATGTATATGTTTCTTTTGTATTACTGACTACAATCCTTGGGTTTTATCGACACAAACTGAAATAGAGCACCAACTCCAAGAGAGAACCAACTCTCAATGAAAGACCCAACATGTGTATCTCAGTACCAACCGATATGTGAGGAATCCAACCCTCAAGTACAAGACCCATCTTGTATACAGAAATAAATATGTCAAACTGTACCAACAGTCTATACCAATACAAGTGCATCAACTATGCACAACCTGTCACAACAACTTGTCACCTCATCCTATCTCATCAATATCACCATCCAAACCTGATCTGTAACTCTGAAACATACTTGGTGTATGTGATCACAGACCTACAAACCTTCCTTAACTTCAACACCAAGAAACTAGCATTTTCATCAAACTTTACTTTAGTCTCACATGACTAATTTTGGATTAGTCAAAAACCCTAAATTGAAACAATCATAACTATGTACTTGTAATGAATGAAGTTCTGAAAATGTTATACCATTTTCTTCAGTGCATTTTATGCAATTCTTCCAGGTTTCACTGCTTGGAACCTCCCAGAAAAGGAGTTATAGAAAAAATGGTGTACCGTGTTGAATTTTGGCTTATTCTAGAGAGTAAACTTGTAGAGAATGCCCCGCATGAAATGTTTGTTGTATGGATCATAAAATGGTACAAAACATATGAAATATTCTAGTATAAGCAATACATTTTTTCTTACTGAATTTGGATCTGTTATGAATAATTTATGATGTTTCTACCTGAAACACTTGTTTTAGACCATTTTTAGGACTAGCCACAATCCCTATTTTCCTTGAAGTGTAACTCCCCAAATACAACAACCCACAAGATGAAATTTTTATCGCAATTACTTGGATATGTTTTCTGAACATCCTCCATATTTCACTATCTAAATCATTCTATAAAAACATTTATTATGAAACTAGTGAGATGACCTGTAAATAACATACCTTAGAAAGCATCATCAAAAGAATTTATCCTCCCTTCAATTTCGACCTTCTTTACTTCACCTTCCCTCTGCAATTCGCCTTAAATATCCTTTGGTTACCTCATTCACTTGTATATATTCAATATGTTGAATGGATGCTAATGGGAGACCCTTGCTCTCTTATTTATACTCTCCAAGTAGCTTCCTCTAGAAGTATCCACTTAACCTCTTTGTCCACTTAACCACTTTGTTTGCTTAGCCACTTTGTCCACTTAACCACTTTATCCACAAATAGTAAACTCTTCAATTATAGTTGCAAATAATTTATTTTTAATTGGTTTCTTGTTGCAACCACTTAACCCATGACTAACCACTTTCACACGTCAATTTCTTCTAGGAGCTTCTAAAATAATTTGACTTCTTTGACCTTCTAGAGGCGTCTAGATAACCCATGAGGGTTCTCCAACTTCACATGGCCATAATCTCTAACCGTGAGGAGTTATGTGACATTCCACATATCATGGAAAACAACATGACATATAATATCCATATGGAATAGTTTCTCCTGCAAATTCTTCATTGATATTCATTACATTATTCCTTAATCAAACTTGGGTTCCCTAACCACACAGTTGGGATACTTAACCATTTGGACTTCACAGAGTGTCTTCCCGTGATGGATTTCATCATAAGGGGACCACTTTGAGAACTTTATCCAAGAGCGTCTTCCCGTGAGGTATTTCACCATAAGGGGACCACTTTGGATTTTATCCATTTGGTTATTCCTATCAACCATGACAAGACAACACTGCCCAACCTTTACATCATCACGTCTATACATCAATCCACAATAATACATCACTATGACACCACTTGACATATTTTACATAAATTACATCTATGAAAACATAGGCCGTCAATAAATACACCAATGATACTATGACAAGACATCAATTCTTTGACATCAATGAAAACATAATGCAACAATCTCCCCCTTTGGCATTGATGACAATACCAACATTGACGTCAACACCAATCATTAATGGAGACATGTAGACATGGCATTGTTCTTCATCAATATCCATCTCAATCACATCAATGTGACTATCTCTCCCCTTTGACATCAATGGAAAAGGGCAGTTCTCTCCTTTGGGTTGCTCCCCTTGCCTGAACTCTCCTTGGGGATGCTCCCCTTTTATGGATGCCTTTGATATTCTTATGGATAATCTCTCCCCTTTTGAACAAGGGATATCACTTTGATGTAATGTTGAATACATATCTCTCATGCTTCCCCTATGACCATTGTTCCCCTTGGAAACATGCCTCTATGCTATCTCTCCAAGCATCTATCTCTCTATTCTACATCTGATGAATCTCTTCTCGTGGAATCATGGGAAGAAGAGTGACTCCCCCTGTGGGTATGTATCCCCCTATCTTCTCTACAATATGAACAATATGTTACCACTGCAATATGCTTCTGCTTCAAATGCTACTGCTCAATCGAAATATAGATCCACTACTCAAGAATGATCTTCTCTTCCTATGATGATCCTTGGACTTGTCCATGCATCAAACTCGTGCCATACGATACATCATGAAGCAAAAGATATGTCAACAATTAATAGAGAATCATGAACACGTCTTCAACTCCCATGACACGTCTTCAACGACCATATTTAGTTGAGGTAGGAATGTCTTCCACCAAAGTAGAGAACTCCCTTTTAGTTGAAAGACTAGAACGCAAAATTTCATGTTGGAGGTGTAATAGGGAAGTACGAAGCACATCGCCATGTTCTCCAACCATGCCTCGGGGGCTAAGTCTTCTGTGGCACCCATGAACTTGGGAAATTTTACTTTCTCGAGTTCCCTGTGTACACTATTTCTAACCACTGGAGGGCATTGTGAACCCTTATTAGGAATAAATGTTGTACCCTCATCCCCATCAAGGCAATTTATCAATTCCTCTGACATCCTCTAGAAGGAACTCATCATACCTACCACATCTCCCACAACAACCTGCTCCTTCTTAGTAGTCTGCTCATCACCATGAGGGGTTGATCCTTCTAGTATGGAGACACTCCGAGGAGGCATACCTCTTCCTCCCATGCCACAATGTCTACTTACCATGTTTCCTCTCACCATGATTACCTGCATGGACAATTTCAAAATTTCTTTAGCGAAACATATTTAATTATTAATAGTATAGTGGAAAGCATATGGGTTTGGTGCCGCAAGGTTGAACCGACTCTGATACCATATGTAACACTTTTCTTTGAACAACTCAAGTAAGAAAAAATTTTGATCTTCTTTTATATATATATATATATATAGTCCAATCATTCACAACTAATCTCTTATCAGTTCAAATTTAGCTTTTAAATAAATAAACTTCTATTTCTAAAGGAGTGAGGACAATAAAAAAAAATATATTATGACCACTTAAATTCCAATAACAAATGAAAATGTAAAAAGTGTTTTAAACAATTTAAACTACTAGTCCGTCTTTCTTAACTAGCATGCACAAACATACCAAATTTAACATTCAATATCTATTAATCCCATCAAAACCTTTAACATTCCTAGATCCTTTTTCTTCAGTGTGCACACTTAAGGCCTATCCCATATGAGTTTTGTATCTAGTAATGTTTTAATGAATGGAGGTAGTTATTCGTTGAGGATTTGATTAGTGACATCACAATGGTTCTAATACTTCTCATGATGTGCGATAATATTACCAATAGTTAACTATAGTATCCTTAAATTTATTCTAGCGAGTGATACTCTTAACTATTTATAGCGCCCAAGTTGAATTCTAATTTATACCATTACTTCTTTTTTGAATTTCATATCATTACTTCTTTTTTGAATTTCATATATAAATTAATGTATACTATAACCTATTTTCTTTTAAGTATAATTAATAATTTGAGTAGTTTAAATATAAAAAAATCAACTCTCCATTTGTAAAAGAGGAAGATACTCTGATCATATCTTTGACTTAGATCTAGGAAAATTAAGTACCTGGATTAAAACGAAAATTGGTAAATCTACTCATTAACATTTAAGCAATGATAGGAGGATTTGGGAGAAGTTAATTGAGAGAGGAAACACAACCATGGATGAGAAAAATTGGTCAAGGAATGAACAAAATTCATTACTGAAAGGTCTCATCTAATCTATTCTAACCGTCACCTATAAGGGTGGGGAAAATACTTCAAGTTGTCACGCCTATACAATTAGCTTTTCTTTCACAGCGTTGTTAGTAGAACCATTATGAACTACAATTTTAATGAGGATAATATCTACAACAATTCGAAAGCCTCAACAAGAATATTTTTTACTAAAACTAGATCAACAACACATATACGATAAAAATATCATCACTCTATCGTAGCAAGTAGAAAATATGTGATGGTAACTGCTTCGACTTTGTGGTAGAAAGATAACAAAGGGCACAAGGTTAACTTATTCGGGTATGTAGCAGCAAGGAAGCAATAACCATTTTAGCCGGTCACTTTTACAGCGTAGCAACCACTGTTGCAAGTT
>JASDQU010104310.1:130864-149698 GCA_032191745.1 Picea mariana | reverse complement strand
GTAGTCTTCAGTATCAAGGAGGATACGTGGCAGCAGATCAGAGAGTCTGGGAGAAAATGCTCCAGGAGAATTGAGTTCAGCAGAAGTGATTTCTACCAAAGTCCTTAAGCGACAAAGTAAATCTAGACTGTTGGATCCAGAAAGGTTACATGGTGGATTTCCACGTACTTCGGAGGAAAAGCACTTCAGAGAAAAGTCTGTGAGGAGTTAGCCAAAAATCCTGAAGCCCAAAGTAGCGAAGTAGATTGTGACCGTCAATCTAAGGAGGACAGCTATTTTCACATCGCGAGATCCAGAAGTGTGCACCTGGGAAGGAGATAAGAAGCAGATCTTAGCCGTCCTTTGTTTGTATACGTGGCATCATGTCTATCACTTCAGTGATACGACACTTCAGGGAAAATTGATGAGTAATGTCTTGAAGGTCAAAAGTCACAAACTCACGAAGTCAACAGGATTTGTTGATGAATGGAGGGACACGTCGAGAGAGGATATTTACTATGGAGAAAAGTCAATCGATAGGAAGTGAAGAGTGAAGGCACGAGAACTCCCGAAGGTCGAAGCATCGAAGTCGATCTAAGTCGTTTGTTGGAAAATGATGCATGGCAGAAGATCTGTCTCTTCAGAGGATTGACACTCTGAAAGAATGAGGAGTGACATAGTGTTGAGTGAAATTCACTCGAAGTGGGGACAAAGGAAAATATCAACCGTGGGTTGATGTGAGCACACGACGCTTAATCCGTAGCTTCGGGTAAAGCTCACTTCGGGGGGAAAATGGGTCGAAAATTTTGGGACTCCCGAAGCCAAAGTTTCAAGTGGATCACAGTCATTGGCTGTCAAAGGAGCGTGGGTCGTAGATCTTGTTGGAGTGTTTTGGTCGGTTTAGAGTTCGGGGAAAAAGGATTATGCTGCACCCAAAACCATCGAAGCTAGAAGTCAGGAAAGGGTCTAGCCGGAGGTCATATCCGTTGGTCATATTGAAAGACGAGCCTAACAGAGGATCTATTTCTCACCATTTAAAGTTACCAGATGCGCCAGGAGAAAGGTCATACGGGTGAATCAAACTTGCGTGGGTAACAATAAGGGGCCTATGTAAATCAATTGTAGGGTCTATCAAGAGGCCTAAAGAGCTGATCCGACTCAAGTATTTGAATATCCTAGACCAGGAGATCGAGCAGCTCCAAGGAGAGAATGTTGTTCTACATCAGATTGAGAGAAGGGAGAAACAAAATTGATAAATCCATCAATAAACGACTATTTTTCTTAATGTATTTATACAGTAGAAGAATAAACCTTAATCTATAAATCATTCCAAATAAGATTTAAGAAGAAGAAACACCAATGTGGAAAACATTACTAAAAACCCTTTAAAGCAACCTTCTCAGGACATAAGCATTTTTCATAAGCTCATATAACAACAACAGAGTGTTTCAGAAGAAAACAAGAAGATGATAGACATGGAAGGAACACAAACTAACCATTAAATTTATTAGAAGCTCAAGTCTTTCCATAGGCAAGATGAATCAAAATAGTCTTTAGATATACAATGTGAAGCCAAAACATGGATTGAACCCTTTCTTCCTCTACTTCATCAAATATATATAGTTTTACATCAATTTCATACATTTATGATCATTTTGATATCTAAGGATATCTCAAAACTAAATCCTAGAGGCCCCGAGGGTGAATTTTTCCTATATCTATTGATACATAGAAATAGAAAATAGTTACAACTTAGATCCTATAATCTAGGAAGAAGTTTTGGATAAATATATCTCTTTTGTTGACTTGATTCCACCTGGATGGTACACTTCATCTATAACTTAATATTCTGAGATCCACTTGATCTTATGTTATCCATCTATTCCAATCATTTGACAACTTGAAAATAGATGACTGATATGTATGTCATCCACCCAAAAAATGTTGTAAATAAACTTTAAAAGGGATATTATATTCTCTCTTCATATTTCAAAAAATACTAACCTCATCGTCTACTATTCCGATCCCAAAAAATGAAATTATGTGCCTTCTTCTGCAAAATCGGATGCTACAGGTGTTCCTGTAGCACCACTATTTTTCCTAGGAAGAGTATTTCAGGAACTTCATGTAGCGCTCTTTTAAAACCAGATCTTAATATCCTGCAAGACTTTTCTTGCCTAGGTTACAACCAATCGTTAATAAAAGTGAGCTAATACCTCGAGTTCATGAAAAAAAAAAGAAGTTTTCTGCAAGCATCCATCATCATTAGTAAAAAAATAGTCTTTTCATAAATACTTAAGTTCTCAAATTGAAACGTCTCCCTGGAAGATAGATTTAGCTGCTTCGACTAACAAATCCAATTTGTTACCTCTTGTTTACTTTGTTTCAAAATGAGTTTTCATTTTCTTTGGCTTCCCATATTCATATATGGTCAAAGGGTTTGGGTCCTTCTTGCTCCATTTACTCTGTTTTCTTGCATAAACTCTATTTTTTCCTATAGGAGCCTTTTTGTTTGCTGTTAGATCCTCTTTCTTCAATTTCTTCTTCTCAGTTCTGATTTTAGAAACCTTCTTTCTTGTTGATGGCTTTGCATTAGGGTTTGTAATTTCTTCATCAATTACCATAACCTTGTATTTGATTGCAGGGTTGTACATGGCTTTGGATTTCAATATGACTTTTTTTTGTGGCCTAGTACTTTGTTTCCTTACTAGAATTTTATATCTATCAACATTATCTTCCGAAGAACTAGAACTAGGAGGCAAAATCTTAGGAATGGGTTCTTTAGATTGTACAGGGTTTTCATGTACCTATATTGTTTTAGGTTCATTAATTTCATTCAAGATCATGGGTTCTACTAACCTTTTACTTTTTTTGATATAAACTTTATGTGCATGAGGGAAAGGATGCCTACCTCCACCCTGCGTATGATAAGATCCTTCACCTATTTGAAAATTGGTTAGAGTATTCTCAACTCGTTCATCTGAAACCTTAAAACTAGTCTTCATTTTATTCTTCCTTGAAACAACAGGCGGACTTGTTCTTGATTATCCTCCTTGCATTGGTTCAATAATTTTATTAGTCAACTTGTGGGCAGGAGGATGAACTTCTATTTTAAACCCCGACTGGATCAATAATTGATCCCATGTCCTCTTTCTTTTCTCCAACTCTTCTTTAATGAGTACCTTTATTAACCCTTGATGATAGATACCATGAGGGGGAGTCTTGGTATTTTCTTGAATTTTCATGGCCATTTTATTCACGTCCATCAAGAAGTAATATGGCAAGCTCATCCTTTTAATTATTGACAAGTGAAGGAGGAATCATAGATGAAACAGGAACACAGTAGAATAACTTCCTTCACATGTGATATAGCGTTTGAGCATCAACAAGGCCTCCATCCATTCATCAGCTATCTAGTCCCTAGGAATACCCTTGGCCCAATTGGGATCTTTTTGCTCTATTTTCAGGAATTTATTGACATCCCCACCTGTAATTATTTTGTTTTTTAACCATTTTTCACCATCAACAGGAAGATTACAGGTTGATGCTATTGACCCCTCTATAACTTGTATAATCATATTAGCGATATGAACCCTCTGTCCATCAAATACTTCAACAAATTCACAAGCTACACCATAGTGATAACCATCTAATTTGGTGAAAAACATATATCAACCATCCTGGTCAAAGATATGTCTATTGTTTTTGTATGCCTCCATGATCTCGGGTCCTTCAAGCTCCTTTTTGTTCATGTTTCCACTCTTACCCATTCTATTGTCACAATTAGAAGAATAGATTCCTCACTGTAGGAGTAGGATATGCATGTTGTGTGGAGATAGATACGGTATTTGTTGGCTATATGGAAGAAATTTGAATTGACTAGCTGCAATTTGAAACTTAGAGAAACAAATAAAATGACATGTTAAAATAACTATTTTTTTTTAAAACCCCATCTGCGTGACGTCCTGGGTAACAGATACGAACAAGTGAAATTACCTCCACCTTTGCATGTTGTGATATTGATTGGGTACCTAATAACCACCTTGAGTCTTTCCTTCTTCCAGGTAGGATGATCCACATCTTTAAACTCCTCCAACAATACTCGTGATGATGAAAAATATGGACAAGTGGAAGTTCCTATAGCACCCTCCATAAATTGTCCTTTGGCATATTTTGGATGGAAAAGACTTGAAAGTCATTATCGAACTTTTTGTAATCATGAGACATAATTTATGACATGAAATATGACTTTAATGGAAAGATTTAAAATGATGTCATGAAACACTCATATAAGCATGTGCATAATGTTGGACACACCGATCACATTGAGAGGGGGGGCGAATCAGTGTGAGGGCTATTTTTACACTTCTCACAATATTTTAGTTAGAAATTACCATTCACAACATCATTACTTATTACTTCCATTCATACTTAGTTGCTTGCATGTGAATATATCTTAATGAAATACATTAACAATAAATATCTATGCACTATCACAATAAGGAACACAAGGAACACCAAATACATGTATATGTTTCTTTTGTATTACTGACTACAATCCTTGGGTTTTATCGACACAAACTGAAATAGAGCACCAACTCCAAGAGAGAACCAACTCTCAATGAAAGACCCAACATGTGTATCTCAGTACCAACCGATATGTGAGGAATCCAACCCTCAAGTACAAGACCCATCTTGTATACAGAAATAAATATGTCAAACTGTACCAACAGTCTATACCAATACAAGTGCATCAACTATGCACAACCTGTCACAACAACTTGTCACCTCATCCTATCTCATCAATATCACCATCCAAACCTGATCTGTAACTCTGAAACATACTTGGTGTATGTGATCACAGACCTACAAACCTTCCTTAACTTCAACACCAAGAAACTAGCATTTTCATCAAACTTTACTTTAGTCTCACATGACTAATTTTGGATTAGTCAAAAACCCTAAATTGAAACAATCATAACTATGTACTTGTAATGAATGAAGTTCTGAAAATGTTATACCATTTTCTTCAGTGCATTTTATGCAATTCTTCCAGGTTTCACTGCTTGGAACCTCCCAGAAAAGGAGTTATAGAAAAAATGGTGTACCGTGTTGAATTTTGGCTTATTCTAGAGAGTAAACTTGTAGAGAATGCCCCGCATGAAATGTTTGTTGTATGGATCATAAAATGGTACAAAACATATGAAATATTCTAGTATAAGCAATACATTTTTTCTTACTGAATTTGGATCTGTTATGAATAATTTATGATGTTTCTACCTGAAACACTTGTTTTAGACCATTTTTAGGACTAGCCACAATCCCTATTTTCCTTGAAGTGTAACTCCCCAAATACAACAACCCACAAGATGAAATTTTTATCGCAATTACTTGGATATGTTTTCTGAACATCCTCCATATTTCACTATCTAAATCATTCTATAAAAACATTTATTATGAAACTAGTGAGATGACCTGTAAATAACATACCTTAGAAAGCATCATCAAAAGAATTTATCCTCCCTTCAATTTCGACCTTCTTTACTTCACCTTCCCTCTGCAATTCGCCTTAAATATCCTTTGGTTACCTCATTCACTTGTATATATTCAATATGTTGAATGGATGCTAATGGGAGACCCTTGCTCTCTTATTTATACTCTCCAAGTAGCTTCCTCTAGAAGTATCCACTTAACCTCTTTGTCCACTTAACCACTTTGTTTGCTTAGCCACTTTGTCCACTTAACCACTTTATCCACAAATAGTAAACTCTTCAATTATAGTTGCAAATAATTTATTTTTAATTGGTTTCTTGTTGCAACCACTTAACCCATGACTAACCACTTTCACACGTCAATTTCTTCTAGGAGCTTCTAAAATAATTTGACTTCTTTGACCTTCTAGAGGCGTCTAGATAACCCATGAGGGTTCTCCAACTTCACATGGCCATAATCTCTAACCGTGAGGAGTTATGTGACATTCCACATATCATGGAAAACAACATGACATATAATATCCATATGGAATAGTTTCTCCTGCAAATTCTTCATTGATATTCATTACATTATTCCTTAATCAAACTTGGGTTCCCTAACCACACAGTTGGGATACTTAACCATTTGGACTTCACAGAGTGTCTTCCCGTGATGGATTTCATCATAAGGGGACCACTTTGAGAACTTTATCCAAGAGCGTCTTCCCGTGAGGTATTTCACCATAAGGGGACCACTTTGGATTTTATCCATTTGGTTATTCCTATCAACCATGACAAGACAACACTGCCCAACCTTTACATCATCACGTCTATACATCAATCCACAATAATACATCACTATGACACCACTTGACATATTTTACATAAATTACATCTATGAAAACATAGGCCGTCAATAAATACACCAATGATACTATGACAAGACATCAATTCTTTGACATCAATGAAAACATAATGCAACAATCTCCCCCTTTGGCATTGATGACAATACCAACATTGACGTCAACACCAATCATTAATGGAGACATGTAGACATGGCATTGTTCTTCATCAATATCCATCTCAATCACATCAATGTGACTATCTCTCCCCTTTGACATCAATGGAAAAGGGCAGTTCTCTCCTTTGGGTTGCTCCCCTTGCCTGAACTCTCCTTGGGGATGCTCCCCTTTTATGGATGCCTTTGATATTCTTATGGATAATCTCTCCCCTTTTGAACAAGGGATATCACTTTGATGTAATGTTGAATACATATCTCTCATGCTTCCCCTATGACCATTGTTCCCCTTGGAAACATGCCTCTATGCTATCTCTCCAAGCATCTATCTCTCTATTCTACATCTGATGAATCTCTTCTCGTGGAATCATGGGAAGAAGAGTGACTCCCCCTGTGGGTATGTATCCCCCTATCTTCTCTACAATATGAACAATATGTTACCACTGCAATATGCTTCTGCTTCAAATGCTACTGCTCAATCGAAATATAGATCCACTACTCAAGAATGATCTTCTCTTCCTATGATGATCCTTGGACTTGTCCATGCATCAAACTCGTGCCATACGATACATCATGAAGCAAAAGATATGTCAACAATTAATAGAGAATCATGAACACGTCTTCAACTCCCATGACACGTCTTCAACGACCATATTTAGTTGAGGTAGGAATGTCTTCCACCAAAGTAGAGAACTCCCTTTTAGTTGAAAGACTAGAACGCAAAATTTCATGTTGGAGGTGTAATAGGGAAGTACGAAGCACATCGCCATGTTCTCCAACCATGCCTCGGGGGCTAAGTCTTCTGTGGCACCCATGAACTTGGGAAATTTTACTTTCTCGAGTTCCCTGTGTACACTATTTCTAACCACTGGAGGGCATTGTGAACCCTTATTAGGAATAAATGTTGTACCCTCATCCCCATCAAGGCAATTTATCAATTCCTCTGACATCCTCTAGAAGGAACTCATCATACCTACCACATCTCCCACAACAACCTGCTCCTTCTTAGTAGTCTGCTCATCACCATGAGGGGTTGATCCTTCTAGTATGGAGACACTCCGAGGAGGCATACCTCTTCCTCCCATGCCACAATGTCTACTTACCATGTTTCCTCTCACCATGATTACCTGCATGGACAATTTCAAAATTTCTTTAGCGAAACATATTTAATTATTAA
The DNA here is from genome assembly GCA_032191745.1 of Picea mariana. NCBI lineage: Eukaryota > Viridiplantae > Streptophyta > Pinopsida > Pinales > Pinaceae > Picea > Picea mariana. Next base: position 142,053 of record JASDQU010104310.1, on the reverse strand, counting down.
TAGTATAGTGGAAAGCATATGGGTTTGGTGCCGCAAGGTTGAACCGACTCTGATACCATATGTAACACTTTTCTTTGAACAACTCAAGTAAGAAAAAATTTTGATCTTCTTTTATATATATATATATATATAGTCCAATCATTCACAACTAATCTCTTATCAGTTCAAATTTAGCTTTTAAATAAATAAACTTCTATTTCTAAAGGAGTGAGGACAATAAAAAAAAATATATTATGACCACTTAAATTCCAATAACAAATGAAAATGTAAAAAGTGTTTTAAACAATTTAAACTACTAGTCCGTCTTTCTTAACTAGCATGCACAAACATACCAAATTTAACATTCAATATCTATTAATCCCATCAAAACCTTTAACATTCCTAGATCCTTTTTCTTCAGTGTGCACACTTAAGGCCTATCCCATATGAGTTTTGTATCTAGTAATGTTTTAATGAATGGAGGTAGTTATTCGTTGAGGATTTGATTAGTGACATCACAATGGTTCTAATACTTCTCATGATGTGCGATAATATTACCAATAGTTAACTATAGTATCCTTAAATTTATTCTAGCGAGTGATACTCTTAACTATTTATAGCGCCCAAGTTGAATTCTAATTTATACCATTACTTCTTTTTTGAATTTCATATCATTACTTCTTTTTTGAATTTCATATATAAATTAATGTATACTATAACCTATTTTCTTTTAAGTATAATTAATAATTTGAGTAGTTTAAATATAAAAAAATCAACTCTCCATTTGTAAAAGAGGAAGATACTCTGATCATATCTTTGACTTAGATCTAGGAAAATTAAGTACCTGGATTAAAACGAAAATTGGTAAATCTACTCATTAACATTTAAGCAATGATAGGAGGATTTGGGAGAAGTTAATTGAGAGAGGAAACACAACCATGGATGAGAAAAATTGGTCAAGGAATGAACAAAATTCATTACTGAAAGGTCTCATCTAATCTATTCTAACCGTCACCTATAAGGGTGGGGAAAATACTTCAAGTTGTCACGCCTATACAATTAGCTTTTCTTTCACAGCGTTGTTAGTAGAACCATTATGAACTACAATTTTAATGAGGATAATATCTACAACAATTCGAAAGCCTCAACAAGAATATTTTTTACTAAAACTAGATCAACAACACATATACGATAAAAATATCATCACTCTATCGTAGCAAGTAGAAAATATGTGATGGTAACTGCTTCGACTTTGTGGTAGAAAGATAACAAAGGGCACAAGGTTAACTTATTCGGGTATGTAGCAGCAAGGAAGCAATAACCATTTTAGCCGGTCACTTTTACAGCGTAGCAACCACTGTTGCAAGTTCACCCTCAGCTAGTACACTGTAAGTCTTCCCTCTAAATATCTTAATCTCTGGAATCATCGTTATGGTACAATGATGTTTAAATAGGTTTGAAGGTAGTGTTTCTGTGTAAAAGGGTTTTCCTGAATAGTAGTTGCATGACTCCTTCCTTGTATTTCAGACGTCCTATGTATCGTGCATTTCTTTCTATTACGTATCCCCTCAACGATGATTCATGTTGTCATATACTATGCATATTGCACTCTCTGTGGAAAAAATCCTCTGTCTATGTAGAATTTGTGTTTTTTTTTTGTGGGATATTTCTCCGTCTACACAGAGTGCGTGTACTGTGCTTCTCCGTCTATGCAATAAATTCTCTGTGGATTTCCTCTCTGTCTGTGTAGAATGCATACTCTATGTTCCCCTGTCTATGCAATATATTTCTCTGAAAAAGGTCCCTCTATCTATGCAGAGTGCATGTTCATTTTATCTCTATCTGTACAATACTTTTCTCTGTGGAATGCCGCATGTTCATTGTTCTCTATCTATACCATACGTTTATGGAATTTCTATCTGTGTAAGGAAGATTATAATCGATAGTGTTAATCCTTTTTACTACGTAACCTAAATCAGGTCGCGGCCACGTAAAATTTCTTATGAGCTTAACTTTGGTTGTGCTCTTATCTTTATACACTTAATATTTTTGTTACAGTTTTTCTCATTTACTCTGCACACTATGATTTTAGGGAAAACCCTTAATCCTTGAATGGTATACAACACCTCCTTACACAAGGTTTGACTGGTTAAAAGTAATCCTTTGCCTAGGAGTATCGTGCCCTACCTCCATTATACATCGCGGTTCGTTCTCTTGAATAAGATCGCCTCCTAGTGTTGTTGTGGTAATTTATAATTCAAGGCTTATTTAATTACATAGTTTGTATGACTCTCCAAATTGTTAATAGTAATTCCGTGTCTAGGTTTTATACTTGTGATTCTCATTCGTTGTAAGTATTACTCCTGTATCTGTAGAAAGTAGCTTTGTTTGAAAATTACCCTTGTGTATAACGTAGTTGTGATTAAAGTAAAATGCTCCCACAATAGCTTCGGCCCTCGATCAATAGTTAAATTATTCTTTTCCAAAGTAATAATTGTCATTTATTGTAACTCATTTATTGTTTTCTGTGGTATCCCTCTTTCTTTGTCGATCTTTGTTTTTATCAATATTGTAACCTACAGGATATAATGATTTATATTCTCAATTGAAGACTTTCTTATGATTTTTCTGTTTGCGCAATTAATAATTATTTTGCAAGTATATACACTGATGATGGGTCCCTGTTTGTCTTACGAGGGAACCCATCAGGTGAACAACGCACCCACTTCCCTTCTCTGTCTTGGATTGGTGGCTTCACGAGTTGTCTAGGATTCTCCTTATCAACATCGAAACCCAAGTTAAGCAATTTAATTCTTTACTTTGTTGCATATTTAATAATTTTGTACATTAAGAATTTACTAAAAATCATGTATCTGTTTATTGCAGGTTTGGGAGGCACCCCATACACTTGGCGAGGGATTGATCTTGTCCACAAAAGGTATTCAGGTTCCATCTTCTTCCACGAGTCCTTGCGAGAGTTTGCAGACAATTTTATGTGGTCCGTTTATATTTTTGTTTCGATTAGATAGGGAGTTCTTGTAATTTGAGGAACTCAACTATAACTTTGAACTATTGATGGTAATAAAGATGTATACCATTTTTGTCAAAAGACTTGTACTCTACTATATCATATGTCTTTCTTTCATATTTGACAAAACATATGTTGGGATTGTTATTCTTTTGTTTGGCATAACAACAACAATTGTAAAGTACTCTTGTTTACGCTTTTATATATATATATATAGCTATTTCATATATATAAACTATATTGTTAATAACAGACTACTACAACTAATTTACATAGTGGTAACCATATAAATTAAAATGGCTATACAGTGCTTTCAAACAGATTTGTTTATAAATGAAATAACAAAGATATGGTAACAATTGTATAAATACTAAACGACATTAGCATAGTACCAATTTTAAATACACAGCTAAAAATACATATATGAAAAAGTTGATGTTGGGAAACAAGTGGAACAACCACGTTCCACCCAACCGTAGAACTGGAACAATCACAATCACTTGTCCTGATCAACCCCTAGCCTGATCATGAGTCCATAAGGGAAAACAGAATTATCCTCCTTAGCTACAGCCACCATAAACAACTCAGAAAATTATTTTCCTCACACTAACAGTGCTCATAGCAGCAAACAATTTCTCAATTCCTCCAACATACTAAGTAGTGTTCTGCCTCCCACATATGTTCTATATATTCTTGTGCCTAGGTCTTTCATTCCTTTCCCTCCTTGGGGAAATTCCCAGATTTACAAATCCCTAATTTTTAAGGGCTTCTAGTGGTCAAATTCAACTTCTGCCACTAGTAAAAATTAGTTGTGAGGTAACTCAAACCTATTACCCACTCATGGAGTCATGGTAAACTATTTTTAACCTCGTTGTTCCATTTGTCTTCCAACATTAAATTTAATAAAATCTTGTCTCATACATGTGTCCGATAAAACAGGACAATTAGGAAAGTCAAATATTTTCCCAACAATCATAAAAAAATTAATTACATAATCCAAAATTCCAAATTCCAATTTTCCATAAATGGCAAATAATTTCCAGATACAAATTTTCCAAAAATGGAAATTTACTTCAAAATTCATTTAGAATTTAATTTTTATAAAATTTAAGGATATTACATCCTCTCCCCCTTAAGTACAACACTATCCTCAATATTCATTCCTCTCTCGGAATAGGGTTGGATAATATTTCAACATATCTTCTTCCAATTCGCAAGTGACCTCCTCAGGACTAAAGTGCTTCTGATGCACTTTTACCTGGGTGATGGCTCTGTTCCATAGTATTGTTTCTTTCTTTTCTAGAATACACAAATGTTCTGCTTGGAACTCGCCTTCTGGCTCCACCTGCACCATGTTCCAATCAATGATGTGAGTAGGATCATGGATTTACCTTTTTAATAATGAAACATGAAAAACATTATGAACTTTAAATTTGTAGGAAGTACTAGTTGATATGCCATGGGTCTAATTCGAGTTAAGATATTGAAGGGGCCACAAAAACTTGGCGCCAACTTTGAACAATTTTCTAGATTTAGAGAGCTCCTTCTTTCTTTGACTTTTAGATATACATGGTCCCCAATTTGAAATTCCTCACTTCTTCTTTTTAAATCTGCATAGCTTTTTTGTTGGTCTTGGGCCTCTTTTAAGTTTTGTTGTTCTCTTTTTACCATTCTCTCCATTTCCTGGAGCATTTCCGATCCTACCATAATCATGTCAACTGGATTATCTCAGCTAATCGAGGTTGTGCATTTCCTTCCGTATAATGATTCGAAGGGAATCATCTTAGCTGATGTATGATAACCATTATTGTAAGAAAATTCAACTAAGTGCAGGTACTCCTCCCACTTAGTTGGTTTCGTCCTTACGTACATTCTCAACATGTATTCGATAATATGGTTTTTTCATACTATTTTCCCATTTGTTTTTTGGATGGTAGCTTGCGCTGAAATTCAGGTTAGTATCCAATCCTGTAAACAATTCCTTCCAAAAATCTAACGTAAATTTGACATCTCTATCGGAAATCACCATCTCCAGAATTCCATGCGATTTAAATATTTATTTCATAAAAATGTGAGCGATATTAATCACTTTATAAGTAGATTTTACAAGTATAAAATGCACAAATTTCCTTAGTTTATCAATCACTACCATAATCGAGTCATTTTGTCTTTGAGTCGTAGGAAAACCTGTGAGGAAGTCCATCGGGATAATATCTCATTTCCATTCTTGTATAGGTAGAGGTTGTAACAAACCTACTAGATGTCGATGTTTATCCTTTACATGTTGACAATCTAAGCATTTAGAAAAATATTCAACTGTTTCATTCTTCATGTTAGGCCAATAAAACAATTTTCTTAAGGTTGTTATCGTTTTCTAGTATCTTGGGTGACCAGAATATGGCTTTTTGTGCAGTTCATCAAGGATTGTTGTCTTTTAATCAACATAATTAGGTACATACATTTGGTTTTTGAACCTTAACAGTCCATTTTTATCTAAACTCATATCTGTTCTCTTCAATTTTCCTGCATTTCCTTACAATTTTATTGTTTTTTTAATGTAATTTTTGTCATTACTGCTTGCAAATTTTATTCTTTGTTCGATATCATTTTCTTCTTTGTTGATACTTATTTCATAGAGTCTGTTAGTCCTCCAAATTAGTGCATCTGCAACTTTGTTTTCCTTACTTTTGATGTGTCATACCTCAAAATCAAATTCTCTTAAAAAGTCCAACCATCTTGCTTGCCTTGCATTGAGATGTGGTTGATTGAAGAAATAATTTACACCATTGTTGTCAGTTAGTAAGAGAATTTTTCTTCCCATTAAATAATGTTTCCACATTTTTAATGCATGAATTACGATTGCTAATTCTAAATTGTGAGTCACATAATTTCATTCATGTTCTTTCATTTTACGTGATTCATAACATATGACGTGTCCATCTTGTGTTATCACACCTCCTAATCCCTCTTTGCTTGCATCCACACAGACTATAAAATATTTATCGGGATCTTCTACCTTTAGGATAGGTGTTGTAGTTAACAGTATTTTTAATTTATCAAAGTTGTCCTAACACTTTTTTGATCAAGTAAATCTTATTCCCTTTCTCTATAGTGATGTAATCAGATACGCTATCCTAGGAAATCCTTTGATAAATCTCCAGTAATAACCGTTAATTCCCATGGATGATCTGATGTCTGCTACATCCTTAGGGATAGGCCATTCCATAATGGCTTTTATTTTTTATAGATCAACTACAATACCATCTTCGGATATTATGTTTCCTAAGTATTGTATCATTCTTTGGTAGAAGTCACACTTATCAAGCTTAGCATACAACTTATGTTCCCTTAAGGCCTGCAATACTATTTTCAGATGTTTTTCATGTTCTTCTTATGTTTCTGAGTAGGCTAAAATATCATTGATAAAAACTAACACAAATTTATCTAGATATTGGTTGAATATACTATTCATCAATCCCATAAAGGTTCTTGGTGCGTTAGTAAGACTGAATGGGATTACGACAAACTCATAGTGTCCATAACGTGCTCTAAAAGTTGTTTTATTTATATCTTCATCCTTTATTCTGACTTGGTGATAAACAGACCTTAAATCCAGCTTAGAGAATATCATTTCTCCTCCAACTTGATCAAAGAGATTGTTAATCCTAGGTAAGGGTTAATTATTCTTAATCGTCATTTTACTCAGTTATCGATAGTCAATACACAGTCTCAAAGTCCCATCTTTCTTCTTAAAGAATCAAATTGGTGCTACCCAAGATGAAACACTTGTTCTGATATATTCCTTATCCAATAGTTCTTGTAACTGAATTTTCAATTCTATTAATTCAAGTAGGCTCACTTTATAAGGTGCCTTGGATACTGAGGCAGATCCAGATAGTAGGTCGACGGAGAAATCTATCTCCCTCCTTGGAGGTAGTTCTTGTATATCATCTACAAATACATCTTTGAATATGTTATCTCTCTAGGAGTCCTTATAGGCTATAGGTCAAAGGAGCCTGGTAACTTAAAGTGTGAATGATTTTGTGTTTTTTGTTTGGATCAAATGGGAAACACTGACCTACTAGATTTGTATGAAGGCAGTCAATTGTATACAATAGATGAGACAATGCTCTCAAGAATCAATGATCAGGTAAATAGCTTAACTGGTGGGTGAAGAATTTTAAATTTATCAACCAGATCAGATGGGTGATGGGTTGAATAAAGATAGTACCGATTGCTTATTTATTCAATATTATGAACTGACTAATGAGATAACACTCATTATCAGTTAAGAAAAACTTGAATCATTAACAACCATCAAAGTACAAGAAAAGAAGTAGATGGACATATGACATCAATAGATGAGAGGAACTTGTGATCTATATTACATCATATGAAAAGTCTATTACAATATGGTGTAGCCTCAGTCTCTCCATACTCGAACCCTTGGTCATTCAAAACAATAGACTTTATAGTCTTTACAAAGCAATTTCAGATCCTAAGAAACTGGATCTAAAATACTAAATATAGAATAAAATCAAAACAGTTCCCAAGTCATAGGATTAGATCCTAACTCAAAGGAATCAAATCCTAATCATAATCTGTGATATTCAACATTCCTCTACAGCTTCAACAATCCTTGACATGCTCAACAACCTTCAAGGTAATGACAAGGCACTTGAGATCTCCCTTTGACAGCTGGGCAATATCTTAACTAAAAATAGAAAATCTCTTCTACCTTTATATCCTTTGCATCGACTTCAAAAACTTAAAAGAGAGAGTGATGTCTATCTCTTTTAACTTTATCATTCATTTAGAATCTTCCTCAATTGATTTGGCAGAAAAAACATTTGATCTAAGCGAAAATACCATCATTTTTCTTTTCTCTGTTCTTTCGGTGGCTTGTGATCCAAAATTCTAACCTGTAAGCCACTGAAAGCTCTGATTTTGGTGGCTAAGGACAGCTACACAAACTGAAATAGCCACTGAAAAGGTAGGCTTTCTATCAAAGTAGTTCTATCTGTTACTGTTATAAAATCACAAAAACTCATGTGAGTTGTGGAACAAAGATTGTATTCTCAACTTGCTATGATGGGAGTCCATTTGCCTGCTGATGTACTAGTTGCTGAGTGAATTGATCCCCGTTCTATAGCTTTGTGCACTGTGAAAAAACATACAGAGCTAACCTGTAATAACTTTCTCAGCCATTACACAAATAGGTTGAGACAAGGAATAATAAAGTTGATACTAGTGTGTAGTTGAAGCTCCAAGAACAACAGTGAGCCATTTTTAGATAACACTCTTGATTTATTTTATTTGAAGTTAGCCTAGGTGAACCCTTCTCAGTGAACATATGCAAATATGCCCCATTACCTGTATTCTGTCAATTTTTTGATGGATTTCCTACTGTCAAAAGAGAAGAGGAACTACTATGCATACCATCATACCTTCAAACAATAGGCCAAAATAGAGTATGGGAAAGTACAAATGGATGAGCTCCTTTGGTTTCGTATCCAACACAGTACCCGCTAGATGATTATCAACATGCTTAACTAGTTGAACTTAAATTCTCACCTTGAGATTTTCATATGAGACACTATTTGATCCTGATGCATTAGATAAACCACCTTATATTTTAACAGAAGCATTTAGTCTAGAATATATCTCTGATGCTGAAACAATAAACATTTTACTGCTTTTCTTTTCACAACTTTACTTCTGCAAACGAGTCAAAGAATATCATTTTCTCTAGAAAGAACAAAATGAGAGAATGTTTTTATTTGAGGTGGATCGAGAAAGAAAATGCAACACCATCTTGGATCACGATCAACCGTATTGCCTAGCTGAGCAGCGTAGGAGCCAAAGGAGCACAACTCTCGGCCTTTGTTTTGAATGTGCTTCACCTGAATCGATAATACCCTTAGAACTCCTATTGCAGACTTGCTACCATGATCAATGTCTTTGCCAACTATACAATCTTATAAACATGGAATTCGAGTGTTAACTAGAACTTGATTCTAGAAGTTGGGAAACCAATGATTCCTTGATAAACCACGAGACTTATTCTGCAAACCTTTGGATCTCTTCTATATACCCAACCCTTGATATTTGCTGCATTTTTATCATGTTTTGCTACGAAAGATATGGAAATTGATAAATGACACTGGTATGAGAGTTTGATCAAACACTGCATCTTAACACGATATACATCATTCTTCACACGTAGATACCAAATTGACATATACACGATTTCGACATAAGGCACCTGTCTTTGTTTGGTTTGTTTGATTTATGTGTTGACTCAGACTTAGCTAGCAGCCTGAGCATATAGCTTAACTCATTTCTCTACATAATGTGTCAACTTGGCATAAGAATTGGCTCGATATGACAATTGGCCTGTGGGCCCAACCAAAATTTTGCAAAAATCCAAAAATAACAAAGCCTAGGATTAGTTTGACATGTAGAGAAAAAGGCTTGGTGTTTGTGCTTGGCTTGATATGTCAACAATTAATCGACATGTGGACTGGAGTTTGGCTTTGATAAGTGTATGTGTTTGACAGACTTAGGGTTTGACTTAGGCTTTGAACACTTGTGGCTTGAGTTTAGGGTTAACTTACAACTGACTTGTAGTTGACTCATCGCTAGATTTGTGGCTCACTTTATAGCTTGAAGTTTGGTATATCGATATATGGCATAACTTGGTATTTGGCATGTTGAGTGTTTTGAGATTAGAGGCTCTAGACTTAGCAAAATGACTAGATATAATAGATTAGGACTAAACAATTCATTCATTTTGCAGGTCAAGAGGAGAAGGTGAAAGGATACTGTGTAAAATCAATCACTAGGAGATTAATGAAGCACCTGGAAATCAAGATATTGACCAAAAGATTGGAGAAAATAATGAATTGAATTGAGAGACATGAAAACGCTCTCAAAAGTACTATTACATTTTGGTCGCTAACATCTGGCTCCAACTGGGATGGAGACCTCCCTGCGAGGTTTCCAAGAACCTAGTAGTTCCAATCACCTTTAACATTGGTCATGGATTCATCTGGCCTTTACAATTGATCTCTTCAAACCTGTGACATGCATGTTGCCTGCTTGTAACCTACTCTGCTTATTCAAGAAAACTGAAAGCAATCTATCTTCTCATAGAGTGAGCTTATTTTCCTGCCTAATCCTATACTAACCAACGGTACTACCTCTTATCAAGTGAAGTCGTGCTTCTAATGAATCCATGTAAGAAACTGATTTACTAACATCATGCTTGATATTGACCCCAAAAATATAAGAAACCATAACAAGAAAAAATGTGATTGGAAAAGATGAAAGAATTATCCTTCTCCTGGAAAAAATATTTTGATATTTAAGTTGCTCATAATCTCCAAATAATCTGTAATAGGGTCATCAAAATAAAAAAGAAATACCTCTTTAATTTGTTGTTCTAACTAAAAATTGAAGTACTTATGTTGATGGCTTCCAGTGATATCCATGTTGAACATGGACTGCTCAGTATTTGATGTAGAAAAAAGTATGATCAACTGATGATCTAAACTTTTATGTCCCCCTTCATCATCTCCCTGTGATTTGAATTCATCACTATGATGTGTTGGCCTATTCCAGCTAACAATTTCAGAGGGAGAATAAGTAATATGATTTTGATCCTCTATATCACTACCTTCCTCCTCATCAACAACCTTTATATCAAAAACTGAAATAAAGGGTTCAAAAGGAAGATAGTTCTTTTGATGTTCCTTATGAAGATAAGATGATTTATGAAAATTATGTCCCTCATGTTTGCTACAATATTCCTTTGTCTGCAAATTTGGAAGCTGAGGGCTGCCCTAAATATTTGTTGCAGATTCAAATCCATCACATGCCAATTTGTCAATTTGCTCATTTTTATCATAGATCTCAAAAAAAATGACCTGGTCTTTATGTGAATTAGAAACAATAGATACATTTGATATGATGTCAAACATATATACAAACTTGATGTCAAAATGGAGGTCATATAGAGCCTTTGGATCTTTATGAAAAGTATCCTCTTCAACCACATACTTTTCAGCACAATCAAACTTTTCATGTCCATTAATTTGACAAAACAAATTAAATTCATGGCATCATTCTGGAAAAAGGACATCAGCTGAAAAGTCATCTTTACAGAACAAATTGAATGCAT
>JASDQU010104310.1:93483-130814 GCA_032191745.1 Picea mariana | reverse complement strand
ATGTCAAACATATATACAAACTTGATGTCAAAATGTAGGTCATATAGAGCCTTTGGATCTTTATGAAAAGTATCCTCTTCAACCACATACTTTTCAGCACAATCAAACTTTTCATGTCCATTAATTTGACAAAACAAATTAAATTCATGGCATCATTCTGGAAAAAGGACATCAGATGAAAAGTCATCTTTACAGAACAAATTGAATGCATCATGAAAAACTTTCAAAGAGATGATATTGGCAGTTGGAAGAGATCTACATCGGTCAAGGGATGCTCCTTTCAATGAAAATTTGAAAAGCTTGATCTTGACATCCTCATGCACAATTTGACATTCATGAATAAACTCAAGGAAATCTAGCAGATGTTTAGCTGGAGCCTCCCAATATTCTCCTTTAAATGTAGGAAGAATACCTTCCCATTCATCTCTACTAGGTAGAGGATTAGGGAAACCAACAATCTTGGAAAAATCACAGAAAGCATACCTTTTCGCTAAGATCTTGTTCATTTCATACCAGTGGAGTCGCCAACAGATTTTTGAACAATGGATTTGCCATTGAATCCGTCCTTCATGGAGTCTCCAGATAGATGATTACAACTAAAAATATGTCCAAAATTTGTCTATCATCAAAGCTATATCTTGTCATCTCCCAAGGAAGCTGAGCTTCAATCTCCCCTCCCCGACAATGGTGCCATTTTTTTATCTCTCCAGGAGGATGTAGGTCAAAGGAGCCTGGTAACTTAAAGTGTGAATGATTTTGTGTTTTGTGTTTGGATCAAATGGGAAATACTGACCTACTGGATTTGTATCAATACGGTCAATTGTATACAACAAATGCGACAATGCTCTCAAGAATCAATGATCAGGTAAATAGCTTAACTGGTGGGTGAAGAATTCTAAATTTATCAACCAGATTAGATGGGTGATGGGTTGAATAAAGATAGTACCGATTGCTTATTTAATCAAGCTTATGAACCGACTAATGAGATAACAGTCATTACCACTTAAGACAAACTTGAATCAATAACAACCATCAAAGTACATGAAAAGAAATAGATGGACATATGACATCAATAGATGAGAGGAACTCGTGATCTATATTATATCATATGAAAAATCTATTACAATATGGTGTAGCCTCAGTCTCTCTAGACTCGAACCCTTGGTCATTCAAAACAATAGAATTTATAGTCTTTACAAATCATTTTCAGATCCTAAGAAAACTGGATCTAAAATACTAAATACAGAATAAAATCAAAACAATTCTCAAGTCATAGGATTAGATCCTAACTCAAAGGAATCAAATCCTAATCATAATCTGTGATCTTCAGCATTCCTCGAAAGCTTCAACAATCCTTGACATGCTCAACAACCTTCAAGGTGATGAGAAGGCACTTGAGATCTTCCTTTGACAGCCGGGAAATATCTTAACTAAAAATAGAAAAGCTCTGCAGCCTTTACATCCTTTGCATCAACTTCAAAAGATTAAAAGAGAGAGTGATGTCTATCTCTTTTAACTTTATCATTCATTTAGAATCTTCCTCAATTGATTTGGCAGCGAAAACATTTGATCTAAGCGAAAATACCATCATTCTTCCTGTCTCTGTGCTTTGGCTGGCTTGTGAGCCAAAATTCTAACCTGTAAGCCACCGAAAGCTCTACTTTCAGTGGCTAAGGACAACTATGCAAACTGAAATAGCCACCGAAAATGCAGGCTTTCTGTCAAAGTAGTTCTATCTGTTGTTGTTATAAAATCGCAAAAACTCATGTGAGTTGCTAAACAAGGACTATATTCTCAACTTGCTATGATGGAAGTCCGTTTTCCTACTAATGTACTAGTTGCTGAATGAATTGATCCCCGTTCTATAGCTTTGTGAACTGTGACCAAACATAAAGAGCTGACCTGTAATAACTTGCTTTCCCATTATACAATTAGGCTGAGACAAGGCATAATAAAGTTGATACCAGTGTGTAGTTGAAGCTCCAAGAGCAACAGTGAGCCATTTTTGGATAGCACTCTTGATTTCTTTTATTTGAAATTAGCCTAGGTGAACCCTTCTTAGTGAACATATAAAAACCTACCCCATTACCTATTTTCTGTCAAATTTGTGATGGATTTCCTACTGTCAAAAGAGAAGAGGAGCTACTATGCATACCATCATACCTTCAAACAATAGGCCAAAACAGAGTATGGGCAAGTAAAAATGGTTGAGCTCCTTTGTTTTAGTATCCAACACAGTACCTGATGGATGATTATCAACATGCTTAAATAGATGGACTTAAATTCTCACCTTGAGAATTTCATATGAGACACTATTTGATCCTCATGAACTGGATAAACCACCTTATATTTTAACATAATCATTTAGTCCAGAATATCTCTCTGATGCTGAAACAATAAACATTTTACTGCTTTTCTTTTCACAAATTTACTTATGCAAACGAGTCAAAGACTATCATTTTCTCCAGAAAGAACAAAATGTGAGAATGATTTTATTTGAGGTGGATCAAGAAAGAAAATGAAACACCATCTTGGATCACGATCAACCGTATTCCCTATCTGAGCAGCGCAGGAACCAAAGGAGAAAAACTCTCAGCTTTTGTTTTGAATGTGCTTCACCTGAAGCGATAATACCCTTAGAACTCTTGTTGCAGACTTGCAACCACAATCAATGTCTCTGCCAACTATACAATCTTACACACATGGAATTCGAGTGTTAACTAGAACTTGATTCTGGAAGCTAGGCAGTCAATGATTCCTTGATAAACCACCAGACTTATTCTGCAAACCTTTGGAACTCTTCTGTATACACAACCCTTGATATTTGTTGTGTTTTTATCATATTTTTCTAGGACATATATGGTAGCTGATAAACGACACTGGTATGAGAGTTTTCTCAAACATTGCATCTTAACACGATATACATCATTCTTCACATGTAGATACCAAATCGACATATACATKATTTCGACATAAGGCACCTGTCTTTGTTTGGTTTGTTTGATTTATGTGTTGACTCAGACTTAGCTAGTGGCTTGAGCATATAACTTAACTTGTGGCTCTGCATAATGTGTCGACTTGGCATAAGAATTGGATCGATGTGACAATTGGCCTGTGGGCCCAACCAAAATATTGCAAAAAGCCAAAAAAACTGAAGGCTAGGCTTAGTTTGACATGTAGAGAAAAAGGCTTGGTGTTTGTGCTTGGCTTGATACGTCAACAATTAACTGACATGTGGACTGGAGTTTGGCTTTGATAAGTTTATGTGTTTGATAGACTTAGGGTTTGGCTTAAGCTTTGAATACTCGTGGCTTGAGTTTAGGGTTAACTTATAACTAACTTGTAGTTGACTCATGGCTAGAGTCATGGCTCACTTTATATCTTGGAGTTTGGTATATCGATATATGGCATAATTTGGTAGTTGGCATGTTGAGTGTTTTGAGATTAGAGGCTCCAGACTTAGCAAAATGACTAGATATAATAGATTAGGACTAAACAATTCATTCATTTTGCAGGTCAAGAGCAGAAGGTCAAAGGATACTGTGTAAAATCAATCACTAGGAGATTAATGAAGCACTTTGAAATAAAGATATTGACCAAAATATTGGAAAAATAATGAATCCAATTGAGAGACATGAAAATTCCCTCAAAAGTACTATTACATTTTGATCGCTAACAGAACCCACGTAAGACTGTAAATTCTTCTAAAATTGGTTTTATTTCTTCCCTTAGGAGGTTAGTTACTTGTACAACATAAATTTGGCAACCTTTGTTCATACATTTCTTAAATTGCATCGCTGATATTTTCCTAACAAAAATTGGTTTTATGATTCCTTGTACCATTCTAACTGTTTTGTTTTCATATCTATACACAAATGAATTTTCGTAATAGTTTAATATCACTTTGTGTTTCTCTAACCAGTCCATTCTAATGATTAAATAGTAGGACCCCAAAGGTAATATGTTTAGTTTTAATTGTGTACTTTGACCATCTATGCTTAGTTCACAATCAGAAATAAAATCTATTACTTTTATTTTAGTCCATGTTGCTAACTATACTAACCAGGACTTAGCATGATTTACCTTCTTTAACTTGTTCAGTGCAACTAAAGAGGGAGTAATATAATTGAAACTAGCTCTTGGGTCAATTAGTATAGAGACATTGTGGGCAATAATGGAATGATGATCTGCTTGTCTTCCATCTAGAGATGAATTGATTTTATGCACGCTTCTACCAATATCTCCAATCGTTGAAGCCTCTTGAAGGTTATGGACTGAAGTTCTTGTTGTGGGATTAAAGCGTGGACAATTTGTCCTCAAGTGGGATTCTTGACATTCCCAACACTTCAATGGTTCTATGGGATTGTCCCCAGCCTTCTTAACTCACAAATTAACTGGTCTACTTCCCCCTTGGTCTTTTTTTGTATTTGAATGGTAATATTTCTTTTGGAAACCCTTTTCCATATTACGGAAAGGGGATGGGTTGAAGCCTTTCTTTCGTTGATTCATTTTGTCATGTTTCTTGTCTTTCCATGCCTTGGGAATTTCATATCTTTGTTTGTACTGATCATAGCACATCCGGGCCTTTCTAAACACTTCATTTAGAAACTTGGGATTGCCAAATTCAATTATGTTCTTGTATGAATGTGGTAGACAGCTCAAGAACCTTTGTATATTTACCTTGTCTTCTTTAATGTATGGTACAAACCTCAATAGATCTAGAAATTTATTTATCAGATCATCCATGGACATTTTTCCTAGTTGCAGTTTGTAAAATTCCTTAGTTTTTCTTTCGAAATAACTTTCTGATGTCTTGAAATACTTTTTAAATTTTGACCATTCCATTTGTTTTTCTTTCAATCCCTTGGCCATTTTCAGGCCTTTCCACAAGATACTATCTTTTCCTTTTAAGTTGTAAATGGCCATTCTGACTTTAATATTACTAGAGTAGTTATAAATCTGTAAGTATTTCTTTATAAATAGTAACCATGCTTCAGCCTCCTCACCAGTATTTGATTATACATCAAAGGTGGAAGGTTTTATTTTCTTGAATTCACCTTCCAGGTGGTCCACTTGTTTTCATTTTCTTTCTGTAGATGCTTTGTTTTCTGTCATGTGCGTGTCTTTGGAAGAAATATCCTTTTTTGTTTTGTTTCATGACCATAATTATTAGAGGACGTTTTGTTGACCTCATCCTCTTTTTCATTGTTCTTTGGACTTTTATTTGTTAATATACTGTGTAGCAACATTTCATTCATTTCCGCCCCCGAGGTGTAGGACAGTTGGTGACGAAGTGTGTTGTTAAGCCACTCCGTGATGTTAAAGTCACCGGTTCGAAACCTGCGTGGACAAAAAATCCAACCATGTTAAGGGTTGGTGTGGCTCAGGCCGGGTGCGATCCTCGAGTGATTTTGACGGCTTAGATGCCCCTGAGTCGTGGTTTCTCAAGCCATAGGTTAATCCCAGGTCCTGCACAAATTAACAAACAAAAAAAAAACATTTCATTCATTTCCAACTGATCTTCTTGTGCTTTCTTCATCTTTTCACTATATGCTTTAAATGATTTTAATTCTATGATGAGGTTCTGCATCGTTTCCAAGACTTGAGTGGCTGAACTTCCTTCATTGTTATGCTTTGGGTCTCTAGGAAGTTATTGGTTTTGATTCCCTTCAAGTCTTTCTCCTTCCTCATTCTATGCTGACATTTTCACAAGAGACAAATTGTTTTTCTGTTTGTAACAATAAATGTGTTTGTTAGATATTCTTCAAGGAAACAAAAAAAATTCCAGTGTTTCCCTGAGGTCCAAGCACTGTAACCTACAACTCTGATACCAAATACAATGTACCCCAAATTTCACAAAATATTTTTTTTTTTAATGGGGACAAACTAATGTCTATTATGTATGACAATTGTTCATGTCTCAATCCATTAATTAACTACCTGGTAAGTGTAACATTATCATCACTCATTATAAAAGGCTGCAAGAGTGCTTAAGTTCAACACATCGTTTGCTGATAAGCATCATTATTTAGAAGTAACATTATCACACTAACGTGTTGGTGGCTAGAACTATCAAGGTCCATAGCCTAGCCATAATTATGCAACCCATTATGTAAGTGATACATTATGTTTTTAAACATTTAACGATATATTTAAGACTTACTAGATAAGCCAAGTACACTATGTCTATAACACATCTAGTGATATAATCAAGACTTACTATGGAAGCCTTACATTAATTTTATAAATCCATTAATGACATATTCAAGGCTTATTACATAAGCCTTACCTTATGTTTATCATACCTTTAACGATATACTCATGATTTAATCCTTACACTATGTTTTAACATAGGAAATAGTCTAGGTTTTAAACCATTAACTCCAAACCAACACATTGGTTGTCATGTCCCAAAGTAATTGAATTATGATATGGAACTTATGATCCACATAACTATATATTTACGACCCTAATGATTCCCCACTGGTTCGCATTACAATTAAAATTTAGCCTTGATGGAAATTGAGAAGCATTTAAGGTTGGTGGTTATAACATGGTACGAACCTAGGCTTAAGGTATTAAGCTGGTCGTATCCATTAATGATGTCAGGCCACCATTACTCCTTCTAGCCTGACATTGCAAGGAAATCCCCACTCTGGGCTTGCCACTTAAGATGGCTTCACATGGTGTAGTGAGGGTGGAGTACTATTCAACCTTCCCCAAAATCGAGAGGCACAAAGTGCCATTACCTTCACAGTCATTCTATTTTTGTTTTGTCACTCTGTGTGTTTTACAACCACGATGGTAGACTTTCTCGGTTTTGTGGTAGCAAGGTAACGATGTCGCGATGGTAACCTTATTCCCCTCTCTCTGCGGTAGCAAGGTAGCAGAGGCCACGAAGATATCCTTGTTTGGCTCTGTGGTAGAAAGTAGTAATACCACGATGGTACCTAGTTCAGATTTGTGGTAGCAAGTAGCAATGCTAGGATGGTAACTGGTTCAGCTCTGTGGTATCATGATAACAAAGGGAATGAGATTAACTTGTTCAGTTTTGTAGCAATGAGGAGGAAATGGTCATTTTAGCTGCTCCCTTTTACGGCGTAGCAGCCACTGTTGCAAGTTCATCCTCAGTTAGTACATGGTAAGTCTTCCCTTTGAATATCTTATTCTCCAGAATCATCGTTACGGTATAATGGTGTTTAAATAGGTTTGAAGGTAGTGTTTCTGTGTAAAAGGGTTTTCCCGAATAGTAGTTGCATGACTCCTTCCTTATATTTCGGACATCCTCTTTATCGAGCCTTCCTTTCTATTATGTATCCACTCAACGATTATTCATGGTGTTGTCCTATACTACGCATATTGCACTTTTTGTGGAAACAATCCTTTTTCTATGTAGCATTTATCTTTTTTTTTGTGGGATATCTCTCTGTCTACACAGAGTGTGTGTACTGTACTTCTCTGTCTACGCAATATATTCTATGTGGATTTCCTCTCTTTCTGTGTAGAATGCATACTCTCTTTTCCTTTGTCTATGCAAAATATTTCTCTCAAAAAGGTCCCTCTATCTATGTAGAGTGCATGTTAATTTTATCTTTGTATGTACAATACTTTTCTTCATTGAATGTCGTTTGTTCATTGTTCTTTATCTATACCATATGTTTATGGAATTTCTCTCTATGTAAGGAAGATTATAATCGACAATGTTAAGCCTTTTTACTTCGTAACCTAAGTCAGGTTGTGGTCAGGTAAAATTTCTTATGACCTTAACTTCGGTCATGCTCTTTAAATCTTTATACACTTAATAGTTTTGTTACAGGTTTTCTCATTTACTCTGCACAATCTGATTTTAGGTAAAACCCTTAATTGTTGAATGGTATACTGTGTGTCCTTACACAAGGTTTGACTAGTTAAAAATAATCATTTGCCGAGGAGTATCGTGCCCTATCTCCATTATACATCACGATTTGTGCTCTTGAATAATATCTTGAGGAATTTGGGTACAAACCATACACAATCCTTGAGGATCCTCTGTTCCTTCGACAACTTTGTTCGAACCCTACAGGATAATCTTGTTTTTTTAAACCCAGATTTAATTTCATATTTATTTTAATAAATATTTAATGAATCCTTCACATACCCAGATCGTCTCCTAGCGTCACTGTGGTAATTTCCAATTCAAGGCTTCTTTAATTACATAGTTTGTATGACTGTCCAAATTGTCAATAGTAATTCTATGTCTAGGTTTTATACTTGTGATTCTCATTCGTTGTAAGTATTACTCGTGTATGTGCATACTATAGCTTTGTTTAAAATCACCCTTGTTTATAACGTAGATGTGATTAAAGTAAAATGCTCCCACAGTAGCTTCGACCCTCAATCAATAGTTAAATTACTCTTTTCTAAAGTAATAATTGCCAGTTATTATAACTCATTTATTGTTTTCTGTGGTATCCCTTTTTCTTTGTCGATATTTTACTTTATCAATATTGTAACCTACATGATATCAGGATCTCTCTTCTCAATTGAAGACATTCTTATGAGTTTTTTGTTTGCGCAATTAATAATTATTTCACAAGTATATACACTGATGATGGGTCCATGTTTTACTTGCGAGGGAACCCATGAGGTGAAAAACACACCCACTTCCCTTCTCTGTCTTGGATTGGTGGCTTCGTGATTTAGCGAGGATGCTCCATATAAACATTGAAACCCAAGCTAAGTAATTTAATTCTTTACTTTGTTGCATATTTAATAATTTCGTTCATTAATAATTTACTAAAAAACATTTATATGTTTGTTACAGGTTTGGGAGGCACCCCATACACTTGGCGAGCCACTCAACATGTCCACAAAATATATTCGGGTTCCATCTTCTTCCACCATTCCTTACGATAATTTGTGGATAGTTTTATGTAGTCCGTTTATATTTATGTTTCTCTTAGATATGAAGTTCTGGTAATTTGAGGAACTCGATTGTAACTTTGAACTATTGATGGTAATAAATATGTATACCATTTTTGTCAAAAGACTTGTACTCTACTCTATCATGTGTCTTTCTTTCATATTTGAAAAAACATATGTTGGAACTGTTATTCTTTTGTTTCACATAACAACAACAATTGTAAATTAGTCTTGTTTACGCTTATATATATAGCTATTTCATATATATAAACTATACTATAAATAACATATTATATTGGAACTGTTATTCCTTTATTTTTCATAACAACAACAAATATATGGTATTTTTGTTTATGCTCATATATGTATGTATTCACATATATATATAATTATACTGTTAATAACAAACTACTACAACTACTTTACATAGTGGTAACCATATCAGTTAAAATGGCTATGCATTGCTTTCAAACATATTTTTTTATAAATGCAATAACAAAGATATGGTAACAACTGTATAAATACTAAACGACATTAGCATAGTACCAATTTTAAATACACAACTGAAAATACATATATGAAAAAGCTGATGCTGGGAAACAAATGGAACAACCACATTCCACCCAACCGTAGAACAAAACAACCACAATCACTTGTCTTGATCACCCCCTATCTTGACCATGAGTCCAAAAGGGAAAACTGAATTATCCTCCTTAGCTATAGCCACCATCAACAACTCAAAAAATTCTTTTCCTCACACTAACAGTTCTCATAGCAGCAAACTATTTCTCAATTCCTCCAACATACTAAGCAGTGTCCTGCCTCCTACATATGTTCTATATATTCTTGTGCCTAGGTCTTTCATTCCTTTCCCTCCTTGGGGAAATTCACAACTTTATAAATCCCTGATTTTTAGGGGCTTCTAGTGGTCAAACTGATCTTCTTCCACTTGTAAAAATCAGCCCTGAGGTAACTCAAACATGTTCCCCACTCATGGGGTCATGGCCAACTATTTTTAACCTATTTGTTCCATTTGTTTTCCAACAATAAATTTATTAAAATTTTGTCTCATACATGTGTCCAATAAAAGAGGACAGTTGGGAAAGTCAAATCTTTGCCCAACAGTCATAAAAAAATTAATTACATAATCCAAAATTCCAAATTTAGATTTTCCATAAATGGGAAATAATTTCCAAATCCGAATTTTCAAAAAATGGAAATTTATTTCAAAATTCATTTAGAATTTAATTTTTGTAAAATTTCAGGATATTACAAACAATTTATCCATATAAAATCATAATACCCATTATCTAATGCACAACAAAATTCTATATAAACAAGGACCATTAATGAAGGTCTCGAATAACTGTTCTTGACAACATATATATATATATATATATATATAAGAATAGTTCATATGTCAACGATCAATTGATTTTGCAAAATTACTACACTGCAAGGATCTAGTACACCAGAAATCAACAATATACACATAAAATATCGTATCCAAGATGGCTGAAAGATGATGATTATTCCACTCGAACACAAATCTGTGAAGTTCCTTCCTTAATATTTTTAACCAAAGAATTCACTGTTACCTCCCAGCCAACATTATGGGTACTCTTCTCCCCACTTATCCCCCCGAGCCGCAAAGGGGCCACACAAAAAAACCAGAAAATCAATAGCGCCAAAAATTCCTCTCAAGGAAGAGCTTCCACTCCAATTTTAGAACCCAACTCTCACAAGTAAAACGATTTCAAGAAAAAATTGGCAGCATCACAGTACTAAAAAAAAGTCCCCTTCTCCCTTTTTCTCAATTCTTTTATAGAACAATCCTCAATGACACATATCCACATGCATAATTACTAATTTTTTAATAATTTAATTAAAGGATTATTCACCCACTACATGTGTCACACACCCATCAAGTTTCACATGTTAATTCTCTTTTATTTTATTTATTTATGCCATTTCCCTCACTTTCCCCAATTTGTTCCTATTTTTTCTCTTAGTTGTCCCTTAGTTCCCCAATGCCTCATTTAATTTATGTCCCCTAACTAGATCTTAGTTTGAGTTGGATTAGGAGTCTTGTTTTAGTTAGGATTAGTGGGAGATTCACTCAAGATGTTACTCTATGTGGACACCCTATCCTCTCATGTTTTAATTTCTTTTTGTTTAAAATCGCCTTTTATTATTTTCATGTACACATGTGCATTTATTCAACCTTTAATTCTTATTCCCTCTTTTCCTAAAGTTTGACTATATCTCAATTCCTTTAACTTATTTCATCATTTATTTAATTATATTTTTATATTTAGACTTATACTTAGACTTAGGTTTAGACTCTTGCTAATTTCTTGTTTATAATTAAATAATCATTTACGTGCTCATTTCTAACAAGTCTAAGTATTTTATTTTGTTTTCAAGGCCTTCTAGATTTTTATTTACCCATAATAAATTACGCGACACACCCTTCAAGATGCACCTCCATGCTCCAAGGGTTCCACATGTCTTTGACTAGTTTTGGAAGTTTGTTCGACACTTATAGTCAACACTCCACTTGGTCGACCTTGTGAGAGAATAACTGCTTCTAAGGAATAAGGATTCTACCTTATAGCACGCCCCTTAGATTTCCTCATGAGTGACTGTCTTAGTCTACCCTCACAACAACATGGACCTCTAGAACTAGGTAATCATTAACCTGCGGTTTAGGTCATGGTGGGAGTGCTAGTAGGCTATGACAGGGACGCTTCCACACCTCCCCCTCAAATGTTTGGTTTATGTGCATGACCACTTTGCTCCTTATGTGAGTTAGATTAGCAAGCATTGTCAAGCCTCCATCCACTGACAAGAACATTATCAATAATCCATATACGTAACAACCATACTAAAATCATCATATAAATCACATGCATGTAAATCAAATACTCAAACCAAATACAAGTCTACTCCCTGACTCAATCTTGAATCCAAGGAAGTTCATTGATGCTATCATAATAATCAACCTGTCATATATCCTGCACACTCAGAGAAACTCATCAATAATACTTGTAAATATACATGCATTTAAAAATCATCATATAATCTCCATGACATCGTAATGTAACTCCAAATCAAAACATAATCATAATTTTTCATAACCGGATCACTTGCTCGCAAGTCTCCTCAAAGAATAAGTCAGTAAAAATGTGCTCAGTGGAACTGGATGTTACATATTATGATGTGTTATATTTGTTGAATGAGTGATGAATACATAATAAAGAACATTGGTCATTTCCATTTCCCATCCATTATTTCATTTTGCATAAATACAAATCCCTCATCAATCCCAAAACATTTCATTTTTCCCCATGTTCTCTTATTATAAATATGTAATGGTTCAAGGGCTTTAAAAGAGGAAAATTTTGGATGAAGAGTAAAAACATAATGACTGTAATTTGTAGATGATAAAATGGATGATGTGAGTGTAAAGGATGTATTGGGATTAAATATTCATTTTTTTTTATAGAACAATATTCATTTTTTTTCTCCTATCATGAAATCACTTTACATTCATTACAAGTCCTCCTGTATTCCCAATATCATTGTAATTCCCTATTATAATGTATTATGGATAAAGTTGGAAAGTGTTTATGGTTATTTTGTGCAGAATTACGAATGGATTGCATGTGCTCTTGTTTGTGAATGAAAAGAGCCAATATTTCAGTTTTGTTTTAGGTAGTGTGTTTTATAATAGATTAGTCAATTTAATTCATACTATCATTGTTTTTTTCTTTTAGATATGATATTTTTTAGTAGGGGTAGTCATGGAAGAGGAGGAAATGGGGGCAGGAACAATTTCTGGCAAAGAGGTCATAGAAGGCCACGATTTTCTATTCACTTTGATGTTGACCCTCAATAACTAAATCAATTATTTCAAGTTGGTTTTTTCAACTTGGTTGGAGAAGGATCTTTACAACCTCACCCTAGGCCAGAGAGACCCCCTTTTCAACCTTGCCAGATTCTATCAAATGTCCATGTCCTTTCCCATGTCTCTCTTCAACTTGAAGTACCCATCAATGATGCGTGGCAAGAAATTGTCCATCAACCTGTAATTCACAACCATGGTTGTCCTATTGTCTCATTACCAGTACCTTTTCCACCACCGTTGAATCAACATGCTCAATTTTATCATGTCATCTCTCTCTTCCAATCTTCTCATGCCAACAAGAAATTGAAGAGTGTCATCCCCAATCTTCCGACGAATAAAGGCAAGAAAGTGGCTTCTCCCTCCAAGTCCTCTAAGGAGTCTTCAGAGTCGATCACTTATCATGCCCATAATAATGAGGCACAATCCCAAGTTATTAGTGAAATTCATACCCAAGGTTCAAATCAACCCCTTGTTGCAAAAGTTTAGTCAGCAGATAAATCAGAGAAAATAGCAAGTGGTGAGAAGAAGCACTTAGAAAACTACCTTTCATAGTAAATATGGATTTTAATTGTTATGACAATTTTTTTGGATAGTTTTTATTATGTTTCATGGATGGATATTCTATTTTATTTTGGGAAACATGGATACATATATATTTTTGGACAACCAACATGCTTTATGGATGACAAAACATTATATATATATATATATATATATATATATATATATATATATATATATATATGATTTTGGGAGATACAAAGTTAATTTTAAATACATATTGCATGGATTTTGATGGATGGTATATTTCAATTAAATGATGGAGTAACAAGGAGGGAGTCATAATTAAAAGGAATTTTTGTTAAGAGAATAGTGAAGGGGTCCCACCTATTAGTTACTATTGAATATACCATTATTATTTATTATCACTTGTCTCAAATTTGTGTTAAGTTAATTAAAGCTTAACTAAAAAGGTAGTTGGAACTACAACAACCTATTTTGGAAGAGATAAAATCTCATTACAAAGAAAGAGAGAAGGGAGAGAGAGAAAGGAAATAATTTTTGGATATAAGGTATGCTCTTATACTTGTGAGATTACAATTTTCATTCATTCTATTTTTTCTAGAAATATTAACCATGTTGTTGACAGCATGGTCTTATTAAAGGTAGCAGGATTCAAATATTGATTCATATACTTCAACATCTTGTTATATAAAGGTGGATCATTTATCTTAGGAAGTCTGTGTATTCTAATTTGTTTGTGGATTAATTTCCATGACTGATAAAGAATATTTTTCAAAGTCAATAAATGATGCTTATGTGGAAAATATGATACATAATTTTAGTCTCAATCCTTTATTGTTGTCAAAGTCTTATGTATGGTGCCCATCAGAGGCTTCTAAATATGATCTTGGTCCATGTCCTTGTAGGGATTTGAAAAGAGGATTATTTTTTGTAATTCAAAATGAAATGAATAAAAATTGGATCATTGATTTTGTCTCACTTGTGTACTATTATGTTCCTTTTTCATATTGATATCTCAGTTATTTCTTTTTCTTATACACAATAAATATATTTTTCTCTTTTTATTTTACTTCCTCCTTTTGCACAGTTAAATAATAATAAAAAGATCATCATTGGTTCCTAGTATTTATTACTTGTGAATCAAATGATTTTGCGTTTAAGGCTATAAACCCCGGGTGATATTCCAAACTATATTAATCTAGCCAAGTAATATTATAAAATGATTGAGTAAGGTACTTCATACCTTTTCCTAAAAAACAAGTAGCATTAACCCAAAATAACTCAGAGTAAAATGCACAAAAACTATATCAACATTTAACATGAATAAACATAACTAATAAGAACATTTATCTTAGAAAATATGTGAATCGCTACCTAGGATGGATGTTCCTCCCAATCGTATACTTATTTTTCTAGTTCTCAACAACAAGTCACCCCCCGAGTTTGGGCTATGAATCCATAGGATATGGTCGTCCCTAAGGCTGGTTAATGTCCCCTTAACAATAATCAATTTCCAACAGCTAATTACAGTTCACCAACTTTCTTCCCCACAACCTACACAACCAAAGGGATGGAATATCCCTTCACTTCTCACATTCACTGAAGCGTTTCTACTCCCCTCCAGGGATTTCATCATAGGTTGGACAGGAAATGTCTTTGTTGGGAGCTCAAGAATTATAGAGTTGCAATGGGAATTCACAATGTAGCAAAACACTTGCTTCCCTTGAAACTTTTCGAACATGATCTTTCTCATAGGCTCGTAGCCTCTCTTCCCATTAAATTGCATCTCCAACCAACTACCAAACATTTCCACAATAGTTTCCTTCAATCTTAAACACTCCAATGCCTCTTGTTGTATAGAAATATCCATCTAAAAACCGCTCTACATGTGAAAAAAGTTAATTTGTAATTCTACCCCCTCTCCGCAAATGAATTTCCTCTCTTTCTATTTCTCACTTAAATTACACTCTTCCCCAAGTTGATTTTACTCAACCCCCATGCTGTCAATAACTATGGGATGTGACTTTTGACACCCACCCTTTTACATGAATTCAATGATTGGGCTCTAGAACACTCAACCAGAAAATGGAAGGTTCATAGTAAGGAAACTTTAGAAATAAATGGATTTGAGTTTAATAGACATGGGTAAAATCTTCCCCTTGGACCCCTTCCCTCTCTTATGGAAGATAAGCCCCCAAATCTCCATTGGTGTCCATCTGTAGTTGGTGATACATTTTTTTTATTATACTCAATTGATGTCATTTACATATCACATCGGTTGGCCATCATCCATGCATTATATTTACAATATACATTGTTAGTTTAGGTTTTGAAAATGAGGATGTTACATTCCCCCCCTACAAATTGCATTGTTCTTAATGCATGCTACCATACAATTTACACATTGACATATATAAAAAAATATTACATCAAAATACTTGATAAATTTGCAACTTAATGACTCACACAAAAATTCCAACCAATAACTTTGTTTTTCCCTCAACCTGCATATTAGTTGGACAGGAAATCTCACATTTGTGGCTCTAGAAATTCCAACTGCCAAAATGGAGTCTTCATTTGCTTATGTACAAATGTACATTCAATTTTCTTCAAAATTTGAAAAAATTTACGGGTATGCTTCCTACATGGCTTCCTTGTGCTCCCACATAGCATATTCAGGACCGTAGCAGGTCCATTGAAAATTTACCAAGGCAATGGATTTGTTCCTTATTACTTTGAAATTTGGGTCTAGGATGTGCACTGGTTGCACCCAAAAGTCTGCTTCGTGTTCCACCTGGATCACATTCCAATCAACCACATGATGAGTATCATGTACATATATTTTTAATAAATATTCATGGAACACATTATGAATTCTCATGGATGCAGGTAATGATAGCATGTATGCAATTATTCCTATATTTTCTAAGATCTCAAAAGGCCCACGATATCTCGCTTCCAACTTTGGGAAAATTCCTAATTTCAACAAGCCTCTCTTGGAATTAACTTTTAAAAACACATGCTCTCTCACTTTGAACTCCCTATGTGTTCTTATTTTATCGACATAACTCTTCTACCTTATGTTTACCATATGTTCTTCCATTTCCTTGAACAATTTTGGCCCAATCACGGCTCCATATATTGCGTTATCCTAACTTAATGGTGTGTTGCATTTTCTCCCATACAATGCTTCAAATGGGCCCATCTTCAATGATTCTTGATACTTTTTATTGTAATAAAAATCCACTAAATGGATATAGTCCTACCACCTAGAATTCTTTTTTATTACATACATTCTCAACATATATTCAATTATCTATTAATTATCTTTGTTTTCCCATTTTACTCTAGGTGATATGATGTACTAAACTTCAAATTGGTCTCAAATCCTTCAAATAACCCCTTCCAAAAATTGGAAGTGAACTTGGGATATTGGTGCAACATTATTGCCTTAGGCACATCATGTAACCTAAAAATTTCTCTTATATAATTTTTTGCAATATTGGCTTCCTTATGAGTTACATTCACTGGAATGAAATGTGCAGCTTTTGTAAGCTTGTCCACCACTACCATGATGGAATCATGTTTCATTTTTGTCCTAGGAAATTAGGTAATGCAATCAATAGTAAAAAAATCCAATTTCCATTCAGGAATGGGTAACGGATACAACAATGTCATTAGATGTTTATGCTCATCGTTTACCTTCTAAAATTCCATGCATATGGCCAAATAATCAATGACATGTCTCTTCATACTAGGTAAAAAAATGGCCTCTTATAGTTGTAATAGTTTTCTGGTATCATGGATGTTGTGTGTATGGTAGTACATTGTGCATGTCCTTTAAAACATAATTTCCTAATTCCTAAGAAGTGGGAATATAAACTTTGTTCTGAAATAAGAGGATTCCATCCTCTTATAGCTTGTAACTATTATATTTTTGTTGTACATTATTATGTTGTAGGATTTCTTTAACTTTCACATAATGTTTGTATGCTGTTACAACCTCTAGAATTCTATCTTTTAAAACTATTAAATACATACCAATGATTGCAGCATGCATTTTGTGCACCCTTCTGTTGAGTGCATCAACCACCTTATTCTCTTTTCCCTTTATTTATTTTTATATCAAATTCATATTCATTGAGAAATTCCAACCATCTATTTTGTATAGCGTTTAATATTGGTTGTTCAAACAAATATTTCAGACCACTATGGTCTATCCTCAATTCAATTTTTTTCCCATGAGGTAATCACCTCACATTCATAAGGCATGTACTATGTCTTCCAAACCCAATTCATGTGTGGCATAATTTATTTCATTATCCTTCATGTTTCTTAACTCACAACAAATTACATGCCCATTTTGTGTAAGGACTCCACCAAGCCCATCTTTGCATGCATCTGTTCACACAAAAAAATCCTCATATGGATCTGCAACCTTTGAAAGAGGTGCACTAATTAATAAATCATTTAGGCACTAGAAATTTTATTCACACTTAGCACTCCATTAAAACCTTACTCCTTTATTTTTCAAATATGTTATTGGGTGTGCAATCTTGGAGAATCACGTAATGAATATTTATTAGTACCCAACTAGACCCATAATGGATATAACCTTTTAAATGTTTGTTGGCACTTACCAACTTATTATTGGCTCAATATTTTTCAGATCCATTGTTATTCCATTTTATGATACAAGTAATGGATCTACCTTTGATAAAAGGTGAATTTACTCAACCTGGAGTACAATTGGTGATCTCTCAATACTTATAAAAACATCCTCAATTTTTTCGCATGCTCCTCCTCCATCTTGCAATATATAAGAATATCATTCAAGAATACCATGAAAAAATTATCCAGGAAATTTCTAAATACCCCATTCATTCGACACAAAAATGAAGTTGGTGCATTTTTCAATCCAAAAGGCACCACTACAAATTCATAGTGTCCATACCTTGTCGTAAAGATTGTTTTTCTAGTATCTTCTTATTTGATGCTAACTTGATGGTTAATGGATATCAAATCAATCTTGGAAAATATTTCTGCTCCTTAAAGGTAAACGAAAAGATTATCAATCATTGGAAAAGGATACTTGTTCTTGATTGTAACCTTGTTCAGTTGTCTAAAATTGATACAGAACCTCAACGTTCAATATGTTTATTGACAAAAAGAACTAGGGAACCCCAAGGAGAAACACTTGGGCGTATGTACACCTTTTTCAAAAAAAATTCTAGTTGCATTTGCAACTCTTTTAGCTTCAGTGTGCTCATTCCGTAGGGAGTTTTGGACACTAGGTAAACTCCAGGCATTAAATCAATTGAGAAATCTATATCTACCTTTGGTTAAAATATTGACAACTCTTCAAACAAGTCTTCGTACTCTTTCAAGACTAGATAATATTTAATATTTGGATCCGTATCCTTCATTGGCTCTTCCATATGGGTTGCATATATCTCACACCATTTTCTAAAAATTATTTTTAGTTTCAATTCTAAAATCTATCAAACAGATATAGGCCTTGAAATACCTTGCACTATCCTTGAATTCCCTTCCTCATCAATACATGTGAAATCCTTGTTATAACAATATAAGACAACATGATGCTTTTCTAGCCAGTCCATACCAATCAAGAAGTCATAAGACCCAAGTGATATGATGTTCAAATATTCCTTAGTGTTGATTCCATTCATGTTTACTATGTAATCTTTAAAGAGCTCGCTAATTGTTCTCTTGGTTCCAGTAGTTAGCTAAAATAACCAAGACTTTTCATTCTTCCATTTCTTCAATTTAAATATTTCAACTAGATTTGGATCTATATAGCCATGACTATCTCTAAGGTCATAAAAATATCTATGGGATGATTATTAACATTACCTTCCACTTCAATCATGTAAGATTTATAGTTTTCTTGTCTATTCTCCAAGGATGCATATATCCTTGGCACACTTCTACCACTATCCTCTATTGTCTCCTCTTGCAGGATGTTATGCATACTCTTAAGTTTATCTCCTTGGTGAGGACAATATTTGTACATGTGATCTAATTCACATCCCTAACACTTTATGGACTATTGTCTTGGTCTCTTTCCTAAGAAATCTATCATTTGTTTATCACCTTGAAATGGTTTCCATTGTTGATATACTATTCCTTATGAAAGTTGAATTGAATCTTTTGTTCCTTTGATCCAACTTTCTTTTCTTCGTGTCAGCCCAATCATTTTGAAAAGTTGGCCTTCATCTGTTATACTCATATAAATACTTATCTTTTCTTATGGCTTCTTCCAAACTCCTGG
Organism: Picea mariana; assembly: GCA_032191745.1. Taxonomy (NCBI): domain Eukaryota; kingdom Viridiplantae; phylum Streptophyta; class Pinopsida; order Pinales; family Pinaceae; genus Picea; species Picea mariana. The sequence continues at coordinate 111,186 of JASDQU010104310.1, read as the reverse complement.
GATCATCAAACTGAATTATATCCTTGTAGAAGGATGGAATTCCTCTCAAGAACCTTTAAGTTTTGACCTTCTCATCTCTGATTAAACTCACATACCTGAGAATTTTAAATAATTTCCTCTCATATTAATATATGGTAATTCTCCCATGTTTCAGTTTAAATAACTCTTGCATATTCTTGTCATAATATTGCTCTAACAAGTACTGTTGATAAAAATATTTCTTGAATTGCTTCCAATCATGGTGCTTAACCTGCTTAAGTCGATACCACCACATAGATGTATTTACTTGAAGGTGGTATGCGACAACTCGGGCTTCTACATTTGATGAGTAATCATGGAACTAGAAATATTTACTCATTCCCAACAACCATGTTTCTACATCTCCTTTCTTTTTCTCTCCATCAAATGAGGGTGCCTTGATTTTCCTCATCTTCCCTTGCAAGCTATCTGACCCATGTATCCTCCTCTAATGTCTAAAAGGAGACATAATTGGGCTCCTTTATGACCTTGAATGTTCATATCTTCTTTTGTTAAAGTTCCCTGAAGAATGACGATGTTGATGTATGCTAAAACTCCTTGATTGTTTAACCCCTCCATGATCATCACTCTTATCATGAGATGTTGATGCTTCTAATTCCCTAGAACTAGCTTCATGTTTTGTGCCAGAATATTTGTTAACTTAATTCTACATCATATCTAGGCTCTAAAGTATCTCCTCCTAAGATTTCATGATCATTTCATTATTGACCCTATGGCTCTTCACTTTTCTTTGCAAGCTCCTCATAGTTATAGGCTCCTACGTGTCTCTTATTCCATTGGAATATCTCTCAACATTACCCATGTTGACATGTAGACCTATGATCTCTTATTTGTGGTTGTAATACCCTAGTTCTTCATCCATATCTCTAGTTCACATATAGAAACTAAATTATGTTTTCCTGTACCTCTAATTCTACAAGAATGTGCATGCAATAATTGTTGTTAGAATTAAGCACATTGGAAAAATATTTATTAATTAGATTATAGGTAATTTTTCATTTAAAATTATAAAAATATAAATTCACTATTCCAAATTCTGAGATAATATATGGCTTCTCATCCTCAATACCTTTCCAAAAACTATTTGTTTTCTCAAATATGAGCCCCAAGCTAAAACTTATGGTCTATGTAAGTTTAGATTGTTTTCTAAGTTTACCCCTGTATGTTACAGGTGTCCTCTTTCTCTTCTTGTACATATTTACATACCCATCCAAAATCTGGCTTCACAATTGTCTTCTATGGTCCATAATCCCTCTATATAATACTCGTATGCCCGGAACAAACATCTGAGAAAGGATTTATGTCATTTGGAAGTAAACTAGTGATGAAAATATACACTTAATTGTTATAGTCATAACTTTCTAACACGAGCTTTGTTTTGTGTCCAAGATAGCTTGTTGGAAATATCTCATTGATTTCTTTTATATGAGATGTAGGGAATATTGGGTTGTTATATTCTTTGCAGTGAAAGTCAAGGTGTATCGACTGAGATTCAAAGTCAAAGTTCAAGTCAAAGTCAAAGTCAACTCGACCATGCTATGGAACGAGAGGATGGGACACATTGGAGAGAAAGGACTTCAATCTATGCATAACAAAGCTATGTTCAAAGAATTTCATGCATGTAATTTAGAAGTTGACTTTTTGAACATTTTATATATGGAAAAAAAATTCAGGTCAGGTTCCCATTTGGAGCGACAAGGGAAAATGGGATTATAGAGTTGGTTCATAGTTATGTGTTTGGCCCCGTTACAGTGAATTCACTTGGTGGATCCCTGTGTTATGTCTCGTTCATAGATTATTTTTCTAGGAAGACATGGATATATTTCCTGAGAAAGAAATCAGAGGTTTTCAAGAAATTCAAAGAGTTTAAATCTCTTGTATAAAACCATACAGATAAGAAGATTAAGGTGCTAAGAACTGAAAACAATGGTGAATTATGTGGAAAATAATTTTATCCATTCTACAAGCAGCGTAGAATAGCATGCCAAACTACCACACCATATACCCCACAACAAAATGGATTTTTTGAGACAATGAACAAGACTTTGATGGACAAGGAAAGGATAATGCTCAGTGGTGTTGGGCTCGCACACGAATTTTGGGTGGAGGTAGTGGACACTGCAAAATATCTATTAAATATGTATCCTTATTCGGCACTAGTCGACACAACTCCACATTAGGTATGGTTGGGTAAGAAGTATTTAGTTTCACATCTCAAAGTATTTTCCTCCGATGCATTTATGCATGTTCCCAGGGAAAAGAGGAGCAAGCTAGACAAGAAGGAAGTCAAATGTATTTTCATTGGATACAAAGAAGGGATGAAAGGATATATGATCTTGGATCTCACATCAAGAAAAATAGTGTATATTTGAGATGTGGTATTTAGAGAATTCAGAAGTAAGTCCAAGCCTAGAGAAATTGTTTAGACTGAGAATAATCTTGAGATAGTGTTGTTTGAATTGAGGAATGAAGAAGATGATTCATATAAGTCAATTGAATCAAAATGAGAGGTGGAACAACCGACCTCAGTTGTAAGGAGGTAAAAAAGAGTAAGAAAACCATTCTAAAGGTATATTCCACCCGAATTTTGTTATAAATTCATGTTAACTACCACCGATGATGAGCCCAAGTCAGTCGGGGAGGCAGTCAACTTAGCAGAGGAAAAGATATGGAAGGAATCCATGGTCGAAGAGATGGAATCCTTGCACAAGAATGGGACATGGGACTTAGTCAAATTACCTAATGTAAGAAATTATGTCGGTGGAAAATGGGTATTCAAGAAGAAGATGAATGCAACAATTCAAGTCAAGAAATTCAAAGCTCGACTGGTAGTGAAAGGATAGTCCCACGTCAAAGGAGTTGAATTCGGTGAGATTTTTTCCCTTGTTGTAGAGTTAACTTCCATTAGAGTACTATTGTCTCTGGCTGTAGCATTTGATCTAGAAATAGAACAAATGGATGTGAAGACATTGTTCCTACATGAGGACCTGGAAGAGGAAATATACATGAAACAACCTGAAGCATTTGTAGTAAAAGTAAATAAAGATTTGGTGTGAAAACTAAAACATCCCTTTATTCTCTAAAGCAATCAACAAGGATGTGGTACCAAAATTTCAACACATTCATCCTTACTTTGGGATTTGTGAGAAGCAAAGGTGATCACAGTATATATTCCAAAGAAGAAGTTGGGTGTTTCATATATGTGGAATTTTATGTCGATGACATTTTCCTAATTGGAAACAACATGGACACAATAAAGGAGGTGAAGAAGTATCTATCCTCCAATTTCTAAATGAAGGATCTCGATGTAGAGAACTTCATTCTAGGAATGGATATTGAGAGATATTGAGCAACTAGAAATTTATGGTTGAAACAGACAAAGTATATTGAAATACAATTTTGAAACATTTCAACATGAAGGATTGCAAACCTGTGAAGGTACCAATTCCTGTGGGAGAAAGGCTAATTGTTGATCGGTGTCCAAAGACACAGGAGAAAATAGAGGACATGGCATGTGTTCTCTATGAAAGTGTGGTTGGTATTCTAATGTATGTGATGATCTGCACTCGACTAGACATTACCCATGTAGTGGGAGTGTTGAGAAGATAAATGTTGACACCTGAGAAGGAGAATTGTACATCTATCAAGAGAGTATTCAGGTAGTTGTGCATCACATAATATTATGATATATGCTATCAAGGAAAACCTAGAGGTGAAAGTGAATTAAATGTACACGTATTTGTCAACGTCGATTGGGATAGAGATCTAGATCAAAGGAGGTAGACCAGTGGGTATGTCTTCAAGATGTTTTGTGGAGAAATAAATTGGATGAGTAAGCGACAGGCAGTCGTAACCTTGTCAACAAAAAAATTTGAATACATGGCATCCACTCATGGAAGAAAAGAAGCAGTATGGATGTAAAGGATGTGTTCAAGAATTGGGTTTGATAAGAGAGTTGTGAAGATAATTTGTGATAGTCAAAGTGCAATATTTCTGGAAGAAAAAATTGCTTATCATTCTAAGACTAAACACGTTGATGTACAATACCATCTCATGAGAGACATGGTTGAAAGAAAAAAGGTGCTTCTAGAAAAAGTAGACACGTTGGAAAACATAACAGACTCTTTGACCAAGTTTGTGAGTGTTTTGAAGTTCTCCTAGTGCAGAGAGAGAATGGGAATTGTTTCCCTGGGTCTGTGAATGAGAGTTCATAGGTATCTCAGTTTCAGCAAAGAAAACATAAGTGGGAGAATGTTTGATTTTTATATTCTTTGTATTGAAAGTCGAGGTGGATAGAATGAAAGTCAAAGTCAAAGGTCAAGGTGGTTCAACCAGGAAAAGATGAAGTCAAGGTGGATTAACAACAGGTCGAAGTTCAAGGTGGTTCGACCAGGTAAAGTCGAATTCAAAGTTAAAGGTGGTTCGACCAGGTAAAGTCAAATTCAAAGTTAAAGGTGGTTTGAAATGGTAAAGACATCGAAAAAAGTCAAATAAGTCAACATAGAAGAGATCAAGAGGTGAGCATGTGGCAACCGACTAAAGACCGAATGAAATACGACTAGTAGTTGATAGGTAATCAAACTTGGTAGTCGATTGTAACAGAATATCGATATTCGTGGGATTTTTATCCAATTATATGCATGGATATATAACCTTTTTTTAGCACCATTTATTTAGGGTTTGTCCTACTATAAATCCTATAAAGAAGGAGTGTTCTAAGGATGTAAACGCTAATGAATATATCTTTTGGGATCAATAATCGTAGAAGTTGTTGGTCATGTAGATGCAATCTGAATTGGCTACAGGGTTGTTCTTGTGTAAGAAAGAAGGTATGATGTTGATTTTGTATTAGGTGTGGACCAAGGTTAGACATGTAACCTTTTACTTTGAATGAATAAGAAAACAAGAGAGCATAATGCTCAAGGAATGTTGATTTTCCTGATTTAGGTTTCTAGGGTAAAATATTTGTGTACTGTTTGTTTTCAGTGTCATTTCCTTTCTTGATTAAATATTTCTTCCTCTCTTTTGCTAGGTTTAGCATGGAAGTGTGTCTCATTTCATAACAAAGACAAGGGTTATCGTAACATAACCAACCACTCACAGGCTAGCCACACTACCTCAAAAATCACTTTTGAACCAATTTCAAATTCTGATAAATTTTTAATTAATAAAGAGGCATGAAATATTAACATGTTGAGATAAAGATTCATGCTACAACATAAAATAAATCAATATAATTCCATATACGGAAATAACCTACAGGAATGCACATTATAAACATGAATCTCATAGATAGTAATTATCATGCACTGGAATAAATACACAAGTAAATAAAAACATGACATATAGCACTTATCGTTAATGAAACAAATCACCAATTGGATGTAGACCAAGGATGTTTCACCCAACCATATACACTTTTGTTCTAATTCTAAACAACAATGTCACCCTTGATCTAGGTCTAAGAATACACAAGTACGGTTCTAGAGTGTTACTCCGCTTCCCAAACCAGTTATCACTGAAGCTCTCATAGGATTCTCAACACACACAAAAATCCAAGGTACACCAGATCTCTTCTATCCAGCCTGCACAACCCATGAGAATGGACCCCCTTCTCTACCACACAGTCCCTCAAGATATCCACCTCCTTCCAGGTCTCCACTCTCAGGATTCAAAGTTGTGGGAAAAACTTAACACATGCCAAATCATCTCAGACATGCAGTCATTAATTCATGGCTAGAATACACCAGCATTCATTACATCCATCACAACCATGGCTCCTCTCCAAAAATTCATTTTTCTTTACCAAGTCAAGATCAAAATTAATGAGGAATGACAAGTGGGTGAAAGAATGAATGGTGAGAGATCAAAATGAAAGGTGTGAACAATGGAAAATGAAAAATGAACAATGAGTGAGTGAGTGAGTGAACCCCCAAGCAAACCAAATATGGGTTTATATATTTCTTGGAATTAAAGAACCACGTGGCCTTCCCCCAAGATTCTCATGTAACTGATATTATCCATTAAAATAAAAATGGGAAATAAAATATAAAATAAATACTTAGCCCCTCAATCCCCCCTCTCTTGTGGAATCATACCCCCCTATAACTCTTGTCCTTTTCCTAATAGCAGACAACGATGTATTTATTATTAATATTGATCAAAATATTACATTTCCTAGGCACACTGGCCTCTTTTAATTGTTTGGGCACTCTATCCTTTCATAAATTAACAAAATACATTATTTAAGACAGGGGCTAAAAACGGGGTATTAAAATTACCTTGGTAAAATGTGTTGGACAAATGAGAGGGGGGGGTGAATCAGTTGTTACTATGCTTAAACAATTATGCCCATTTTAAACTCTTTACAAAACACTCAATGACGATCACAATAGAGTAGGGAAGTGAGCAATAGAATATTCAACATCAATCATAGAAATGAAATATACAGAGACAGATATTTCCCGAGGAAACCCATAAAGGGAAAAACCTCTTCTTCTTGATATGATAAGTAATCTTTATTTTCTATACATTATCATTATTATGAGCACCAAATCATTTTGAGGCTACCACCTCTTTTTGCAAGTTGCAACTTGCTGAGAGGACCAACTCTCTGGTTTCTCTAGCACCCACTAGAAGGAAGCATCGACTCCCTGGTTTCTCTAGCACCCACTAGAAGGAAGAACCAACTCCCTAAGTGTTCCAGAACCAACTATATGGAAGCACCAACTTCCAATCACACAGGCACCAACCTGTATAATAGAGAACAATAGTTCTCCCTTGCACCACTCTACCACCCTAGTTTCTCTGGATGCAACCATATGGGAGATACAACTCCCTGTGTTCAAACACCCACTTGAAACTCTGAGGAAAAAAGTCCTCCCTATCACCTCCCTACCACCCTGAAAATAAAAACCTCATTACTAAAACTTATTATAGTCATGTAGTGTTTATCCATCGCTTATCAGTCTCATCACTATTATGCTGCACTATTATGCTATGCCTGCATTAGTGTCTTTCTTCTCACATTCTTCTTTGAGATTTTTGTTCTTCTTCTCTGTCTCTGCACTCACACCTCAACTTCCTCTTCCTCTCTCAGATATGCATTTATATTCTATGTGCTAGGGCTCTTCTATGCATTTTAGTTGCTGCACACAGCCTGCTTTTACCCACATAAATAACTCTCAACAGAAGCAACCTCCTCTTCTTTGTTCTTCATATATTTATAATTCCAATTTCTAAGCCAGATCATACCACTAACTCTTCATCCCCTGTGGTGATTATGTTGAGTCCGCTCTTCATCCATGGCCGTTATGCCGAGATTGTTCATCATTAGTGGTCGTTCTTGAGATTTGTTGGCTTCTCTAGAAGCTACAGTCTTCGATGCTTTTCCATCTGTCAATCGTCTCTATGATGAGTCTTCATTCCACTAGCAGTTACTTGGAGACTCTTCATATCCTCTGGCGATCACCTTGATATTCTTTGAATTCTCTAGTAGATGAAATTAGTCATTTTCTATAGTTACAATCAGTACGTTTCTAGTAGTTACTGAGAGAACCTCTGCACACTCATGCCTTTTCTTCCTTTTCCCTTCCTAAGAGATATACACAGTAGGCAATATATTTTCTGGCTAAGCCCCTTCCTTTCACATGAGGTGACCACTGGTTGTGACCACGACCCTATTCGAAAAGGCATTTCATGATTTCACATTTCAGGTAATCATCTATGAGTCACCTCGATTTTCTCGACTTGTGATTTTTGAAGTGGAGCTTAGAAACAAGATAGCTTCTCTCTTAACTTTCATCGATGTGACCTTGGCTATGACCATAGGCCAAGCATTTGAGCACTTCATGTTTTACGATCTTGCGAACTTCTTCGTGCCTAATCAACGACCCACAAAATTCCTCAATTGACGATTGTGATCAAATCGCGACTTTGCGTGTCAGGTGTTTGAATGTGAACCAACCCTGTTGTTGCTGACTCTATATCTTCTGGAATGGAAGATATGCTAACAAATGTCCTCCTTAATCTACGATTAGGGTCTCCTCCGTGAGTCCGGCCTTCGGGACTTTCAATTCTCAGACTCTCATTTTCTCTGGGAGCATTTCACCTAGATTCCATGATCCGATGATGCATGTCCCTCTGGGATAAACAGTCGAGATCTCCTTCGTGTCTCCGAACTTCAAAGATTTCAATTCTCAAACTATCGTTCATCCTTCCTTTGCTTTTTCTCAAAGTTGAAAATCCACTGATGTGTGTCCTCACTCATGTAGTCTGCCACTTGTCCTTGCTAACATGGTTTGCAACAATATAATGGTCATTTCCTAATCTCTAGATCCAACGGTTGATAGAACTTCACATTCCGGGGATTTCAAATTTCAAACTTTCCTGAGTGTAAACTCCTCGCATCTCTATATCTGAAGTGAATGTTGTTTGTTTCATCATGATCTTGGATCAACGGATCGATCTTTCTGTGATGAAATTTTGATAGCTTATCCTATCCTTCCACTTGAAATTGATCCGACGAGTGTGATCAAATCATGACTTCGCATTTAGGGTGTTCCAACTCCCAACTCCCAATTTTCTGAAACTTGCTCTAGATCAACGGCCCACGACCCTCTATGATCCAACGGTCCGGATCTTATTGGGACTTCACATTTTGCAAATTTGGAAGAAAACTCACCTTTGAATTCTACAGCTCACGAGTCAGTGAAATGTCGATCTCTCGCCATGTGTCCTCTAGATCCAATGGTTCAGATCTCATGGAAATTTCGCATTTCGTTGAATTGGAGGATGGCTCTTGGCCATTATCCTATTCGCAGTTATACTGGATCCAATGGTTTCTAGTCCTTCGCGCTCTAATATGACAGCTGAGGTCTAATCTCCTCATCTATGCACTCCTCGTGTCTGGACTCTGATCTAATAGCCATTTGGTATTCGAGATTGGTGATCCAACGACCACTCTCGCTCCTCCTCCTGAGCTTATGTATCTAACAGACTTGGAAGAATTTCTAAGTGTCAAAGGTTTTGCGACCTTTGATCCTTTTGTGAGCCTTGATGTATGGGATCTCGTCTGCGCATCTCAGAATGCTATCTCTCCTGATCTTTGGAAAAAGTTTCCCCCAGCCCTGGTGCACACTTGTGCTATGCGTGCAACTATGATCTATTCCTCCTCATCTTCTCGAGATGTCTCTTCTATGTCTTTGTTGTTGTTCTTTCCATGCACACTCTTCCTGTAAACCTGCCATCATTGTTGTTGTCCTTTCCATCAATGACAAGCACACTCTGCCTGTAAAAATGCCAACAGTCTCCCCCTTTGGAATTGATGGCAACCCTAAACCACTGTACTATTCTTCTTAGAACTCCAACTGTATCATTCAGACCACACCTTTTCTCCCCCTTTGACATCAATGTTAAATAAAAACATGCTCCCTCTGAGATGTTGCAGTATTGTGCAAAGGTATTAGATATTCAACCAATAGAGTCTCCCCCCCGACAGGATGGACTCTCTTAGGTGAGAGAAGGGATAACACCCATCTTCTGATGGAGATATTCAAATGGTGTCTTGTCTAGGGGTTTAATAAATATCTCTGCAACTTGTTCTATGGTTGGAATGTAATTCAGCTAAACAACTTTGTTTGTAACCTTCTCTTTGAGAAAATGATATTTTATTGGTATATGCTTAGTCTTTGAATGGAGAATAGGATTCTTGGAGATTGTAAAAACCCTAGTTAAATAGTTTCTTAAGGTTTGTCAAGTATAGTTAATTAAATAATTAATTGTCCTAATGTGTATTAGTTAAGTAATGATTAATTATTAATAATATTAATTAATTAATTAATTGTTTATTTATTGTTTAATATATGTTGATTAATTAATTAGTTGATTGATTAACACATTTAATGTTTGGGGTAATGAATTAAAGGCTTAATAACTTTTAATTTATTATTAGAAAACTTTACATAAGAAGTGATAAAGCATTGAATGGAGGGATAGGTTATTGAATGGAGGGATAAGGTATTGAATGGAGGGATAAGGTGGGTGGCATTAAATGAAGGGAGGAGGCGGTGAATGGAGGGGGATATGAGGAGGCAGAGGCATTCGGGAGAAGGAATTTTGGAAATTTGGGGAAAGAAGGCAACATTTTGAGATTAGGGACTATATGTGTTTTCTGGTTTTGTATTTTTCTGGTTGGGAGTTTGGGTGGACTGTTACAGGGGTGCACTAGGTTGTTGGGAGTTTTGGGCTCGGGGGCTAGGAATCCTAACGGAATCCTGGAGCTAGGGAGACAGATAGGCTCTGTTCCTAGCTGGCAGGGAGGAAAGATTCGATTTTGGGTAGAGTTTGGGCAAAGAAACAGCAAGGACCGACGAAGATTGGAGAAATAGCATCAGACAGAGCTATGTATTTTCATGAATTTGTTGGGTTATGTGGTTGTTATGTAATTTATTTTCATGATGTTAATAAATTTAATTTATGGTGAATAAATTATGATTATAAGTTGATGATTAAATTGTATAGGATATAATTTCTTTATTCTTTATTTAGTTTGTGTTTTATATGGCTCTGTGGGGACAGAGGCCTTACAGAGATACTAATGGCACTTGTGTTATCATAGGGCATTGGAATGGTATCAGTATAAGTGACTTTCAAATATGTAAGAGTTTGTATCATCCATAATAGCTAAGTGCAGCATGTAGCGACAAAAATGTACTTTGCCTCTATAGTTGACAAAGAAATAAATCCCTGCTTCTTACTCAACCATGCTACCAGAGAGTCACCTAAAAAGAATGCACCTCTACTGGTGCTCTTTCTTTCATCCAGACAATTTTCCCAATCAACATATGAATATGTAGTTAAATCAAGGTTTTGGTTTCTAGGATATCAAAGAACATAAGTCATTGTACTCTTCAAATATTTGAATATCCTTTTGACAGCTGCTAAATGACTTTGCTTAGGAGCAGACTGATAACAACCTACCATTCCAACAACTTGCATTATATCAGAACGAGATGTTGTGATGTAAAAAAGACTACCTATCATTGATCGATATGTTCTTTGATCAATATCATGTGAAACATCATATTTACTAAGCTTGCAACCAACAACCATATATGTACTAACAGGAGAGGAATATTCCATCTGAAACTTCTTCAACATTTCTTTCAAATACTTTTATTGAGAGATAAATAGCCCTGCATAATTCTGATTGATTCATAGACCAAGGAAGTATGACAATTCTCCTGTCATGGGCATCTCAAAATTAGTTTGCATTGGATTGGAAAACCACTAAACTGAAGGTTCATTAGTACATCCAAAAACAATTTCATCTACATAAACCAAAAAAACTAACAAATCATCACCTTTAGATTTATTGTATAGATTATTGTAAACAATACCTTTCTTGAACCCTTCGTCTTGTAAAAATTTGTCCAGTCTATAATACCAGGCCCATGGTGCCTATTTTAGTCCATATAGAGCCTTTTTCATCTTGCAAACATAGTCAGGATTATCTGTCAGAGAAAAACCTTTAGGTTTCTCCATATATACTTTTTCCTCTAGATCCCCATTAAGAAATGTTGACTTAACATCCATCTGATATACTTTAAAGTTCATATGACATGCATAGGAAAGAAACATTCTAATGGATTCCAATCTTGCCATAGGTGCAAAGGTTTCATCAAAATCTTGTCCTTCGACTTGTGCATACCCGTTATAGACCAATTTGGCTTTATTCTTAACAATTTTTCTTTATTCATTCATTTTATTCTTAAACACCCATTTGGATCCAATTAAATTCTTATATGTAGGTCTAGGAACAAGCTCCCAAGTATTGTTCTTCTCAATCTGATTCAGTTCCTCATTCATTGATTTTAACCAATTTACATCTTCACTGGCTTCATGAAAGTGATTTGGTTCTACTATGAATATGAAGGCTATATGTGATTTCTCAGTGTCTTTGATTATCCTTCTCCTGGTTTGTACACCTTTGTCTTTCTCACCAATTATCTAACTTGCAGGATGATTCTTTCGAGTAATTCTAGAGGAAGGATTTGATGTTGTCTTCTAATTTGAGTTTTTCTGAATGTTGGTGTCTTCATCTGACTCAGAGTCTTATTTTCCTGATTCTTGGACTTGTTCATCTTCAACTTCAACTGTGTCTTCTATAGAAAACTCAATATGGCTCGCCTGTCTTTCTGAGATTCCTTCATCAACCTTTACATTAATGCAATCAACTAATTTATGCAGCCTCTTATTATAACATCTGTATCATTTACTGTTTGTAGAATATCCTAAGAAGATGCCTTCATCATCCCTATCATCATACTTGCAAAGGTTTTCATTATTATTATTTATGTAGCATTTAATCCCAAAGACTTTGAAGTGTTTGATTGAAGCAGGTATTCCATACCACGGTTCATAAGGTGTCTTGTCACTATGTGGTCTGAGGTGGGATTTGTTAATAACATGGACTGCTATGTGTATTGTGTCTGCCTAGTAGGTTTGACCAATGTTCTTCTCATTCGTCATTGACCTGGCCATTTGCTGAACTATTCTGTTTTTCCTCTCAAGTCCTCCATTTTGTTGTGGAGTTCCTGGGATTGTGTATTCTTTCTTGATCCCATGTTTATCACATTAATTCCTTGAAACCACTTGACATAAATTCTCCTCCTCTGTCAGATCTTACAGCCTTTAATATGTTGTCTGTTTGATTCTCATTTAAGGCCTTAAATATTTTAAATTTATCAAATGCTTCAGTTTTTTCTTTGAGAAAAGAAACCCAAGTGAGTCTGGAGTAATCATCAATGATCAACATGAATCATTTTTCCCTCTATGTTCCTTCCTGTCTTGATGGTCCACATAAATCCATATGAACTAGTTGGAGTGGTTTCTCTGTTGAAGTAGAGCTCTTGGATTTAAATTGTGTCATGATTAGCTTTCCTACTTGGCAGGGTTTACACATAGAATCTTGTGGCTTTGATATTCTTGGAAGATCTGTTACTGCGTCAAGATTTTTTATCTTGATTAAGTGGTCAAAGTTTAGATGTCCAAGTCTCATATGCCATAACCAACTCTCATCATGTTTTCTTAGATGACACTCTTCTCTATCTTCTTTTAGTATATATACATTATTTTGTGTCCTTATGCCTTTAGCCACCACTTGTCCTGAGTTTATAGACTTTATCTTACAATATTTGGAAGTGAACACCACTTCACATCCGCTGTCACACATTTGACTTACACTGAGCAAATTATGTTTCAACCCATCTACAATCAGAACATCTTGGGCTTTTCCTTTTCTATTACTTAAACTTACTATCCCTTTACCCTTGATTTTACCTGTTTCATCATTTCCAAAGGTCACATTTCTTGTTTTACTTTTACCTATAGACAAAAACTTATCCTTATCTCCAGTCATGTGCTGGGAACATCCACTGTCTATATACTAGGGGTATTTTTTTTTTGAGATGAAAGTACTAGACCACATTTCTCACTATCTTTCTTTTTCCATGTGCTTTCATTTCTAGCTAAGGGTTTTATCTTTGTATTTTTTTTGTAATTTTTCAGATGGTAGTTTGCAGCTTTATGGCCAAAGTTATGACAATTATAACATTTGATCTCATTGTTCAATAGGTCAAAGTGATTGATGCATATTTTTCTACTCATTGGCTATTTAGTTCTATGTTGCAAAGATTATTTATTTCTTGATCTCCTCAGTTGCATGTGTCTAAACTTAATTTGAAAATCAACAATCTTATGACCAAAATTAGAGCAGTAAAAATAGTAACCATGGAAGAAATTTTGGTACCTGAAGGTTTTCCTTCTTCTTGGAACTTGTTCCATTTTCAAATATATTTGTTTTTTATCAGGGATTTTCTTGTCTTTATTAGATTTTGGTGACAAAGTACTCACATGGTCTGTTTGTCTACTGACTTGGAACTTGAGCATCTTTATTGGCTCTTTGCTTTCTGTCTTTTTGCTGCTTGAACCACTTACATAACCTAAACCAGTCTTCAACAAGGGAGATCCTAGTTTTCTCCGAATGCCATTTAGTTCTGTTGAGGCTTTAATGCTTGGAATATTTTGGAGATACAATGCTTTAAACTTCTCCATTTCTTTTCTGATTTTTACTACCTCTTCTTCCAAGGCTTCACATCTTTCCTTCTTTTCTGATAACTGTTGTTTCAAAATGTCTTATATTTTCTTTGCCTCTTCTAATTCCACTTTTAGTAGGGCAAAGTCTTCATCAGGTTTTTTACTGTCTTTCTCAAACTGTATCAGCAATTGTTTTTTCTTCTTGTTCTTTAGTCTGAGTCTATCAATTTGTTCTAGAGAACTGATCAGTTCTCCTTCCAAGTCAGCCACAACTTCTTCATCATCAATATCACTTCCTGTGATTTTATTATCATAATCATATTTGTCCATTAATATAAAGTCATTAATCTTATCTTCACAAGATGATTCAATATCTGTGTCTCCTGAAGAGTCATCATTGTTAACACATAAACTTTTCTTTTTACCAAATCTCTTGAATTTGTACTTCTCTTCACCTTCAGAGTTCTGGTCCTTCTTGTTGTGTGGACACTTAGATGAAAAGTGACCTATCTTTCCACAATTAAAACATTTGAAGGGAAAATTGCCTTGGTACCTGCTTGATCCTTTATTTAGTCTTCTCACGAATTTTGCTTCAATTTCATTAGGCTCAGAATCCTCATTCTTATCTTCTTTAAATGATGCTTCTCTAGAGGTGGGTTTATCTTTAAGTATCCTCATTTCATATGCAGTCAACATTCCTATAAGTTGATAAAAAGACAAAGTTTTTAGATCATTAAGTTCTTCTATAATAGAGACCTTTGGGTTGAACCTATCTGCCAGAGATCTCAAAATTTTCTAAACTAAAAAGGGTTCCGCAATTTTTCACCAAGTGCCTTCATTGCATTTTCTAGTTCTTCAACTCTCAGAAAGTACTTTCCAATAGTTTCATCCTCTTTCATCTTTAGTTGTTCAAACTGTATTCTGTAGGTTTGAAGCTTGGCGTCCTTTACCTTCTCATTACCTTCATAAATGCTAATGATTTTATCCCACATTTCTTTGGCAGTTTCTAAATGCATAACTTTTACAAATTTTTCTTCTGCAAGCCCACTCAGAATAACATTCATAGCCTTAGCATTGAAGCTAAACTATATCCTGTCATTCTTATTATCTAGTACAACTGGTTTCACATAGCCAGTCTCTACCACATCCCAGACATCTGCACCTAAATCCATTGTGTAGGTTCTCATCCTAACTTTCCAGAAGGAAAAATTTGTTCCACTGAATAGGGGGGCCTTATTGGTTGACTTTCCTTCATGGCTTGACATTTTTAAGCTTACTGTTCTACCTTTAGATAAAATGAACCTGATCTGATACAAATTTTTGGACAACTAAGNNNNGTTGTTACTATGCTTAATCAATTATGCCCATTTTAAAATCTTTACAGAACACTCAATGATGATCACAATAGAGCAGGGAAGTAAGCAACAAAATATTCAACATCAATTACACACATGAAATATACAAAGACAGATAATTCCTAAGGAAGCCCATAAAGGGAAAAACCTCTTCTTCTTGATATTATAAGTAATATTTATTTTCTGTACATTATCATTATTATGAGAACCAACTCATTATGAGGCTACCACCTCTATTTTGTAAGATGCAACATGTTGAGAGCACCAACTCTATGGTTTCTCTAGCACCCACTAGAAGGAAGCACCAAATCCCTAGTTTCTCTATCACCCACTAGAAGGAAGCACCGACTCCCTAAGTGTTCCAGCACCAACTGAATGGAAGCACCAACTTCCAGTCACACAGGCACTTTCTTATATAACAAAGAACAATATTTCTCCCTTGCACCACCCTGCCACTCCGGTTTCTCTGGCTGGAACCAAATGGGAGCTACAACTCCCTGTGTTCAAGCACCAAATTGAAACTTCGAGGAAAAAAGTCCTCCCTAAAACCTCCCTACCACCCTGAAAATAAAAACCTCATTACTGAAACTTATCACAATGATACAGTGTTTATCAATCGCTTATGAGTCTCATCATTATTCTATTGCACTTCTATGCTATGCCTGCATCAGTGTCTTCCTACTCACATTCTTCTTTGAGATTTTTGTTCTTCTACTCTGTCTCTGCACTCGCACCTTGGCTTCCTATTCCTCTCTAAGATATGCATTTCTTTTCTATGCACTATGCCTCTTTTGTGCATTTCAGTTGCTACACACAGCCTGCTTTTACCACCATAAATAACTCTTAACAGAAGAAACCTCCTCTTCTATGTTCTGCGTATATTTATAGTGCCAAGTCTTATGCTAGATCATACAACTAACTATTCATCCCCTCTGGCGATTACGTCGAGTTTGTTCTTCATCCATGGTCGTTATGCTAAGATTGTTCATCATTAGTGGTCATTCCTGAGATTCTTTGGCTTCTCTGGCAGCTACAGTCTTCGACACATTTCCATATGTCAATCATCTCTATGATGAATCTTCATTCCAATAGAAGTTAGCTTGAGACTCTTCAGCTCCTCTGGTGATCACCCTGAGATTCTTTGAAATCTCTAGTAGATAAAATCAGTTGTTTTCTGCAGTTACAATCAATACGTCTCTAGCAGTTACTGAGAGAACCTTCGCGCACTCATGCCTTTTCCACCTTTTTCCTTTGTAAGAGATCTACATAGTAGGCACTAGATTTTCTGGCTAAGCCCCTTCCTTTCACATGATGTGACCATTGGTTGTGACCATGGCCCTATTTGAAAAGGCATTTCGTGATTTCGCGTTTTAGGTGATTAGCTATGAGTCACCTTGATTTTCCCGACTCATGATCTGCAAAGTGGGTCTTAGCAACAAGCTAACTCCTGTCTTATATTTCGTTGATGTGACCTTGGCTATGACCATGGGCCAAGAATTCGAGTGCTTCGTGTTTCACGAGCTTGCGAACTTCATCGTGCCTGATCAAGGACCCACGACATTCCTCAATCGATGATTGTGATTAAATCGCGACTTCGCATGTTGGGTGTTTGAACATGAGCCAACCCTATTGTTGTTGACTGGATATATTTTGGAATGGAAGATCTACTGACACATGTCCTCCTTAATCTATGATCAAGGTATCCTCTGCAATTCCAGCCTTTGGGACTTTCAATTCTCAGACTCTCATTTTCTCCCAGAGCATTTCACCCGGATTCCATGATCCAATGACGTGTGTCTCTCTTGGATCAACGTTTGAGATATCCTTTGTGTCTCTGGAATTCGGATATTTAATTTCTCAAAATCTCGTTCATTCTTCCTTTTCTTTTTCCAAGAGTTGACAATCCACTGATGCATTTCCTCGATGACGTAGTCTACCACCTATCCTTGTTGATGTGGTCTGCTAACATGGTCTACCATGATCTAATGGTCATTTTTTGATATCCATATCTGATGGTTGATGGAACTTCACATTCCAGGGATTTCAAATTTCAAACTTTCCTGAGTGTAAACTCCTCACATCTCTATATCCGAAGTGAATGTTATTTGTTTGATCAAGATCTTGGATCAACATATTGATCTTTCTGTGATGCAATTTTTCTAGCTTATCCTGTCCTTCCACTCTAAATTGATCCAGCGACTGTGATCAAATT
>JASDQU010104310.1:71561-92536 GCA_032191745.1 Picea mariana | reverse complement strand
AAGTGTCAAAGGTTTTGCAACCTTTGATCCTTCTATGAGCCTTGATGTATGGGATCTTGTCTGCGTGTCTTAGTAATAGATCTCTCCTGAGCTTTGGAAAAATTTTCCCTTGGGCCTGGCGCACACTTGCACTATGTGTGCAACTCTGCACTATTCCTCCTCAACTTCTCGAGCTTTCTCTTCTGTGTTTTCTCTATTATTCTTGCCATGCACACTCTTCCTATAAACCTACCAACATTGATATTGTCCTTTCCATTAATGACAAGCACACTCTACCTGTAAGAATGCCAACAATCTCCCCCTTTGGCATTGATGGAAACCCTAAACCGCTGCACTATTCTTCTTAGACCTCCTACTGTATCATTCAGACTAGACCTTTTCTCCCCCTTTGACATCAATGTCAAAGAAAAACATGCTCCCCATGATTTTTTTCAGTACTGTGTGGAGGTATCAGATATTAAACCAACACAAACTCCCCCTTACAGGATGGACTCTCTTAGGTGAGAGAAGGGATGACACCCAGCTTCTAACGAAGATATTCAAATGGTGTCTTAGCTAGGGGTTTAGTAAAGATGTATGTAATTTGTTATGTGGTTGGAATGTAATTCAGCTAAACAACCTTGTTTGTAACTTGCTCTTTGAGAAAATGATATTTTATTGATATATGATTAGTATTTGAATGGAGAACAGGATTCTTGGAGACACTAATGGCACTTGTGTTATCACAATGAATTGGAATGGGATCAGTATAAGTGACTTTCAAATATGTACGAGTTTGTATCATCCATAATAGCTAAGTGAAACATGTAGCATCAACAATGTACTCTATGTCTATATTTGACAAAGAAATACATCCCTGCTTCTTACTCAGCCATGCTACCAGAGAGTCACCTAAAAAGAATGCACCTCCACTCGTGCTCTTTCTTTCATCTAGACAGTTTGCCCAATCAACATCTGAATATGAAATTAATTGAAGGTTATGGTTTCTAGGACACCAAAGACCATAAGTCATTGTACTCTTCAAATATTTGAATATTTTTTTGACAGCTACTAAATGACTTTTTTTAGGAGCAGACTGATAATGACCTACCATTCCAACAACTTCCATTATATCAGGACAGGATGGTGTGATGTATAGAAGACTGCCTATCATTGATCAATATTTTCTTTGATCAACATCAGTTGAAACATCATCTTTACTGAGATTGCAACCAACAACCATAGGTGTACTAACAAGAGAGGAGTCTTCCATCTGAAACTTCTTCAACATTTCTTTCAAATACTTTTTTTGAGAGATAAATAGTCGTGCAGAATTCTGATTGATTCGTAGACCAAGGAAGTATGACAGTTATCCTATCATGGACATCACAAACTTAGCTTGCATTGAATTGGAAAACCACTGAACTGAAGGGTCATTAGTACATCCAAAAATAATTTTGTCTACATAAACCAAAACAACCAATAAATCATCAAATTTAGATTTAATCTATAGATTACTGTCAACAGTACCTTTCTTGAACCCTTTGTCTTGTAAAACTTTGTCCAGTCTATAATACCAAGCTCATGGTGCCTGTTTCAGTCCATATAGATCCTTTTTCAGCTTTCATACATAGTCAGGATTATCTATCAAAGGAAAACCTTCAGGTTGCTCCATATATACTTCTTCCTCTAGATATCCATTAAGAAATGTTGACTTAACATCCATCTGATATACTTTAAAGTTCTTATGACATGCATAGGCAAGAAAAATTTTGATGGCTTCCAATCTTTCCACAGGGTCAAAGGTTTCATCAAAATCTTGTCCTTCAACTTGTGCATACCCCTTACAGACCAATCTAGCTTTATTCTTAACAATTTGTCCTTGTTCATTCATTTTATTCTTAAAAACCGATTTGGATCCAATTACGTTCTTATCTGCAGGTCTAGGAACAAGATCCCAAGTATTGTTCTTATCAATCTGATCCACTTCCTCATTCATTGATTTTAACCAATTTACATCTTCAATGTCTTCATTAAAGTTCTTGGGTTCTACTCTGGGTATGAGGGCTATATGTGATTGCTCTGTGTCTTTAATTATCCTTCTCCTGGTTTGTACACCTTTGTCTTTCTCACCAATTATCTAACTTGCAGGATGATTCTTTTGAGTCATTATCGAGTAAGGATTTGATGTTGTCTTATGATTTGAGTCTGTCTGAGTGTTGGTGTCTTCATCTGACTCAGAGTCTTCTTTTCCCGATTCTTGGACCTGTTCATCTTCATCTTTAGTTGTGTCTTCTGTAGCAGACTCAATATGGATCACCTCTCTTTCTGAGACTCCTTCATCAACCTTTACATTAATGAAATCAACTAATTTATGAAGCCTCTTATTATAACATCTGTATCCTTTATTGTTTGTAGCATATCCTAAGAAGATGCCTTCATTAACCATGTCACCATACTTGCCAATTTTTTCATTATTATTCTTTATGTAGCATTTACTCACAAAGACTTTGAAGTGTTTGATTGAGGCAGGTCTTCAATACCACAGTTCATATGGTGTCTTTTCACTATGTGTTGTAAGGTGGGATTTGTTAAGAACATGGATTGTTGTCTGTATTGCTTCTACCTAGTAGGTTTGACCAATGTTTTTCTCATTCATCATTGACCCGACCATTTGCTGAACTGTTCTGTTTTTCCTCTCAACCACTCCATTTTGTTGTGGATTTCTTGGGATTGTGTATTCTCTCTTCATCCCATGTTTATCATAGAATTCCTTGAAATCACTTGACATAATTTCTCCTCTTCAGTCAGATCTTACATCTTTTAATCTGTTGCATGTTTGATTCTCAATTAAGACCTTAAATATTTTAAATTTCTCAAATGCTTCAGCTTTTTATTTGATAAAAAAAACCTAAGTGAGTTCGGAGTAATCATTAATGATCATCATGAAGTAGTTTTCCTTTCTTGTTCCTTCCTGTCTTGATGGTCCACATAAATCCATATGAACTAGTTGGAGTGGTTTCTGTAGAAATTTTAATACAAATTATGTATTGCCTGGATTCTCCTGATCTAACAATTATGTGCCACTGTTAAATACAAAATCACTTCTACTAATATTCTTTCATAATTTAAAACACGATCTCCAATTGCAATATCAAGAAGAAAGATCAATCACACATAAAAAAAATGTTTTACCGAGAAAGCATAAATCTAAAAACCTCACTATCATATATTATGTATATATAATGGATCATGAAACAATCTCATACAAAAATCTAATCCAAGATATCTTGGTACAATATACAATCATCTCACACCGTCATACAAAAATTGGCAAATGAATGTGCCAATTTACTACCTCTAGTCATCATGTCTCCTCTGCACAATCCCTATTGATGGAAATCCATGCAATGAATTGAATCCCTCTTGCCTAGGTTGCACAATCCTCATGGGCACATACAATGTCTGTGTGTTTGCATGAGTGCACTCACTAATGTCACAAATGATATTCAAACTATCCCTTTCACCTATTATCTCAACTGAGTCTCCACTCGATCTGACATGCATGTAGTTAACAATGGTAAATATTCAGTTGCATGTGAGATCACTGATTGTGAATTAATTAATAATTAATTCACTGATCTCTTACTAGTGTAAGTTCAATTACAACTATTAAAACTAATCTTAACTCACTTAACTGAGTTAAACTACTTCACAACTCACATAACTACACATCCAACACATCCAACTCTGCTACAACTTTGAATCACTCAGTTACAACTAATTCGGCTTGCATGTCCCACCAATCAACCTTTGAACTCGAATTTCCTATATCTAACTGATTTTCCACTTTATTTAACTCTTTCCAAGTGCTCATTGAGAATAGAATAATATTTATTCTCCAACTATTATTAAGGGATAATAATAGTCGACATACATATATAAATAGAATTCGCTCATCATCTATAAATAGACATCATCTATAAATAGAATTTGTTCATCATCTAAAAATAGAATTCCACCTAAAAATAGCCCGACGCTCCATCCTACTGTAGGTGCATAATTTTCACTAGGATATTCTTGTTGAATCTCAAAACTCCCTCTCAACAAGAAAGGGATTATCCTTCACCCCGATTCTGTCTCTATGGTATTCTAATTTTCTCCTGGTGAGCGCCTTCGTCAGAATGTCTGCATCGTGATCCTTCGTAGGAATGTACTAAAACAACATGATCTTTAATTGCACACAATCTCTGATATGATGATACCAGATATCTATATGCTTATATCTATCATGAAACACATTATTAATCGAGATTTTAATGCAACTCTGATTATCACAATGAATCATTGTCGGATCTAAATGAGAACCAAACAAACCAACCAAGATCTTTCTCATCTAGATAGCCTCACATGAAGCTTGACTCGCTGCCATGTATTCATCTTCCACTGAACTGAGTGCCATGGATTTTTGTTTCCTGTTGTACCAAGAAACATATGTAGATCCAATACTAAAGATCCCCCCTGATGTGCTCTTTCTGTCCGTTGGGTTGCCTGCCCAATCTGCTTCCGTGAACCCATGCAAATTCACCTCATATGTTTGTCTATACCATAATCCATACTCAAATGTGCCCCTCAGGTATCTCAGTACATGCTTACTCTCCTTCCAAAAGAGCTTGGTAGGCTTAACCATCACTTGAATCAGCTGGTTAACCACATAGAAAATGTCTGGTCTTGTGTTCACTAGATACATTAGCGAACCCACTAACCATCGATAGATAGTAGCATCCACTACCTCTCCATAATTAGCATCCTCTTTATTCCAGTTTCCTGGAAGAGGAGTATCCATTGGTTTGTATCCCTCCATGTGAAACATACCCAGTATATCCCTTGCATAGTTGCCTTGAGACACAAAAAGTTCACCATCTCACTGCCATATTTTCAATCCAAGGAAATAATGAAGGAGGCCCATATCCTTCATCTCAAACTCCTTTGCAAGGTCCTCCTTGCATGAGTCTATCAAATGCTCATCACCAGTCAATATTAAATCATCAACATAAATAACAATGATTAAAACCTTACCCTTTTAGATCCATCTCGAACCTACCACTGATTTGTCAACCGGTCTTGGGAGAATTTCCCATGCATTATTTTTTACAATGGAGTCATACTCCTCCACCATTGCATCAACCCAAGTGGGATCCTGCACTACTTCTTTAACGAAAGATGGTTCATTCACAATACATTTTCTCATGAGAGCCATGTATCCAGTAAATCGATAAGTAGACTTTCTCTATTTGCGTTGTGAAGTAGGGGCTCTGTTGACGGGCGAATTTGACATGCCATCAACTGAGAGAATAGATCCGGTCTGGGGTTGTCTAAACAACCCAATCCGTTTGGTGTAACCTATTCTGATGGGTTTAATGGCTCCGTTAGCCAAATAGGGTCCTAAAGATAGAAAAATAAAATAAACTAACTAAAGAAAATATTTTAACAATCGACACAATAATTACAAATATTTATCTAAGAATGTGGATATACAAATGATTATCAACAATTTATATATAGTTTACAAGATTTGCATCAAAATCTTGTGAAAATGATTGTTTGATAAAGTTTATGAATTAAATTTGAATAACACTTCTTTTTGGCTTTTTTTTTTAAGATATTAAACGAATAAATACTAAATGAATACAATTGAAACTGTGACACAAAAACAGTCAAAGCTAATTAATGTAATCATTGTTTCATTCATAAACAACTTAACTAAATAACACACATAACAACCTGTTGCTGATCAACGAAACTGGTATTATCTCTATGTGGTGTATGATCTCATGCATGTACTGTTGTTAAGGGAAACCTATAACAGAACAATACTAGCACTTCCAGAATACATTCAAAGAAGCATTTGATATTGGAGTAAATTAATAACAACAGGAAGACAACTAATTAAAAATCGTGTGATCTTAAGATAATCAATATTTAAAAACGAAAGAAAATTCAATTCTGAGTATTGATATTATCCATCATTTAACATTAGAAATAAATTCCACAATAATCAAATGATCGATTGATCACACATAAAAAATGGAATAAGAAATTATGGGCAGCATATAACATTTAACAGTATGAAAACACCATATGATGACAAGCTAAAGCTAAAATCAACCATAATAATATTCTTATAATATAACAGTAATGAAAGAACGAAATGGAATAAGCATCACACAGGTCTAAAGCCAAAAATGAATTTATTTCCCATATTATTTCTCAAAATCACATGCCCATATTGTAGTCCTGGAAGAATTTTTAAGATAATAGACTCTTAAAGATTGAAAAAATTAATACATAAATGATAACAATTAACCATGTATTCACAAAATAGACTAAATCTAATTTAAATCAATGCATAATCAATTACTCAAAGAATATAAAGATATTATAATGAAAATAAAACCATTTTACTCATAGGACAAAAGCCATTAAGCAACCTGGAATTCCATATTCTTCTTTGAAAATACTCGTCCATTCTCCCAAAGATTCCAACCATCCATTACTCTATTTGAAAAGAATAAAATTTTACAAAAGAAATAATATACAAAAGAGAAAGGATTAAAATCCTCCTCTCAATTCCTTGGATCTCTATGGCTCTCAACTTTCTCATATATTTATACAATGAATGAACAGTCTGGGCATCACTATTAATTTTCGCCACCTGAAATTTCCCTCATAAAAATACATCAATATCTCTCAAATCGTGCATTTGTTTGGGAAAATATCTGTACGGAAGGTAAATGGGTCCATTTTGGTTCTGGGTTTTCAACCGTTTCTTCACATTCCTCATGGTTTGGCTGCAATCAGTCCTGCAAAATCATTTGTCTGATCTTGATGCCTTTCCAAATTGTATCTGTTGCTCATAAAATTATTTGTAGCAATCCAAAATTATTTTTGGATCAATCATCTTGAACTTATTTGGATAAAAAAATTAAGCCATGATCAGATCCGTATCAAATATTTGATAATAAAAACTTGTGAAACAAAAAGAAACCTAAATTAATAACCTAAAAATTGTGAATAAAACAAAATCTAGAAAAATAAAAAATGAATTTAAACTAACTATAACTTATAAACAAACATTTTTTATAATTTGCTTTCAAATATGATCTTAAAATTTTCGAAGCTTCAAGTTAATGGAGAAGATAAAATTATTAATTTTGGTTGTTTACAAAATCAAACAAATGATAGATAATTGTTTTTTATTATTATTATTTTGAAATGAGATGCAAAATGAAAAAATAATTTAATTAATTAATATCACCAAATGATTTCATGAAAATGAGAAACCAACCAAGATATTATTTGATGAAGTATTGAACCCATTATTCAAAATAGTCAAACTTTCTAATGAACAAAAGAAAGAACACATAATCATAATTTAAACGAAAGTAAACAGTTGATCAAAATTAACGTTTTTGTTTAAATTGATATTTTTATGCTCGTTTCTAAATTTTGACATATACTCTTGTAATGAATGTCTCATACTATATTGAATGTCTTAAGTTTGTCTCAAAGCAAGCCAAGGTATGGAACTATTTGAAAATGTTGATTCTGTAGCTTATCATAATTATCAAGATTCTAATGGGGGCCCTTTAAATTTTGTAAAAATTTAGGGGGAGTTGTTGGGGCCCAACAAATGGAAACTTACTGGGTGAAGTAGTTATCTTTGATCTAGTAAGATTTCATCTCAGGAAGAAAAGAATAAGACTGATAAAATGATTTAAGCTCCCTGAAATAAATTCACTCTCAGACCATATAGTATTAGGATAAGCTCAATGTTATAACCAGACAATAGAATTTTCTTTGCAGAAGATTATGACTTCAAATAATGTCTTAATCAAAGAGTTGTGATGTTTATAAATAACTTCAATACCATTGACAGAGCAACTGCTGCCAGCAAGCGTCCATAGCCTCGACATGGATGTCATTTAACCCACTCAAATGCTTTAATCCCATCCAATAGTTGTATCGACATGATGTATACTTCCATAAAAGTTAATTAAAAAACATATACCTGCTACCTCTTGACCTAACATTGCTTTGTTGCCAGCAGGCCTGTTTAGTACCCCGATGAAGTTTTCTTGGTATCATGTGTGCATTTACCCATTGCCATCGAGTTTGTTTAGTACCCTGATGAGTTTACACACACTTCCCACACATAAGTGCTTTCAACCCTCTTATGCAACTTTTAAATAATAATACAATCATAGATTTCTTGATGACAAAGAGAGCGGGGTGATACTAGAGGTCAATTGCAATACAGGTGAATAGTTGATCATGTTATTTATTTGCTTTCAAAACTGGAAGTTTTATCATGGTTTAGAGATTTTAAATTTCATTTAGGAAATCATCTAGAGAATGGGGAAGCACTTAAAAGTGATCCCTTAAGAATATGGACAGTATAAAAAGTTTAAAGATCATCGTAATTCTCAAAGATTTAAACCATATCTCTAGTGTAATACTCTGAAAAAGACAATTTGAGGAAAAAATGAAAGTGACAATTGACTGAAAAATCAATTGTCTGAGCTATATCTTAATATCAGGACCTCTTTGAACTTATTTCAATTTGCTTTAAAAACACAAGTCCTAAAATAAATGCCTCCTTCGACAATAGCTCTTTGATCAGAAATATATTGGTTCAAAAAGATAGATAAGAAGGAAACTCATTCAAAGCAATCAAAGAAAACAAAAAACACACAACAAACCAAACCAAATTTATTAATGGGATTCAAAATCAGAAGTACATAAAAACAAAACAGCAAATTTTTTTTTTTCAAGAAACGATTTTGGCCAAGGATAAACTTAAGCTTTTGGATCCACTAGCATCTCACTGTAAAATAAAGGAAGAAATAAATCATATAAAATATCATGTGCGAGCAAGTTCTTTTCTTAATATATTGATGCATGAGATGCTACTTTGACCAAGCATTATTATTCAAAATAAAAGAGACTAAAAGAAAATAGAAAAATCTTTATTAAGATGAGTACAGTCCTACTCGTGGTACCTTGGGTCATGGTTGAATTGATAGTTCAAATTTACTTATCTCTTTACTTTCCATTTAAAATTTTCATGATGATACTACGTTTTTGAAAAGAAATATTCAATGAAAAGCGGAGAGAAAAAGATTTAAAGAGGACTTCCCTCACAACATTCATATTATGGTTCTCTTGGTGTACCCGCTTGTGTTCATAACTACATTATTACAAAAATAAATATTGAGAAAGAAAACTAAAAGAAAACCTACTCCTAAACCTACTCTAACTACTAAATAGATCAAAACGCTAAGTAAAATCGTATTTCCAGTGCGACCACAAGAGCATCTTCAATCTTGAACGACATAAAAAATTGAAAATTAAAATAAAAGAATGTAGTATTTGTAGATGAAAAAGAAATATGTGATTCTTACCTCCTATATATTCATTTAAAAAAAAAACAAGCATGACCTTACCATTCTTTTGAAACTTCTTGATGTACGAATCCTGCAGCCATTCTGCAATCTTGTCGTGATATGGGTCATAATGGCATGGAAGAGTGTAAGTAAGTTTGAAAAACTTGTCATTATTATAGGGACCTGACATAACCATCAACCAAGGTCGAAGTGCCCCATCCTCCTGACAATTCTCCAAGTGTTCATCAATTTCTTCACATGAAGGATCTAAGAGAATCATGTTATGCTTACTTCCTAGATATTTAGGTGAAAACAAAGCAAGCACAACTTTATCTTTATTATGAATATTTTTCGTATACGAATCTTCAAGCCAATCTAAGATCGCGTCATAAAAATTAGGATGCAAACTATGAATTTGATGAAATGGATATATCAATGGGGAACACATCATAAGAGGATTCATGATATCAGTTAGATTATTGGTTTGAACGTTTCCTTTGATGATATTGATCGTTTCAAAATGTGAAGCATAAACGTTAAAATTCGAACTAATCAAAGAACAAATATGAAATGTAGAATATTCGATTTCCATAAGGATGAGTGCATTTTATTTTTCAACAATAAATCATGTAAAATCATCTTGCAACATGTCATTTTTTCATGTGAGTGATGAAAGTGAAAGAGCATCAAATCCAACTTCATAGATGTTATGTTTGGAATTAATTTCACCAAATTTTGGCATATCGAAAATATTTGATTGTGATGGAAAAGAGTAAGATATTATGGGTAAAGTATCAAGTCCACCAAAATCTAAGAAGAGATCAGGGTATAAAGAGTATAATGAATCAGAAATGAGCACATGAAAATAATATCTTGAGCTATGATATTTAACAATGGTATTCTCAAGACATTCCTATTTACTTTCCTTAAAACTTTCACTCTGTTTTGGTGATAAATTCTTCAACATAATATGAACATGTAAATTTGTCTCATGTATGATAGATAATTCAAAACTTTCATGACAACCATCTAATATTTCTTATGGATAAGGTATGATTTGTATATGATGGTTTAAGGTTTCTTCTTACAATTGCAGATCTACATCTCTAATCAGTTTCATAGGAATGTTAGAATGCTTAAGATCATTTCCATCACCTAAGTGTTCTTCAATAACTGAATTTAAGTACTGATTAGATATAGAGTTAGAAGAATAAGGACATTCACCTTGACCCAACATAAAATATTCTTCCACGATGTTCGAGGACTGAGTATACAATGATTCAAAGGAAAAACCAATTTGATTTTCAGTAAGAACATTTTCAATAGATTCTACCTCCCTTGCTTGTTCAAAATTTTCGGATGGATTCCTTTCATCCTATGAAAAAATTTCTTCTCGCAATTGAGTGATAGGATTTGCAATCGATTCATCATTCGCGATTGAATGTGACTGGATGAAAGGGATGCAAGCATCATAGAGGATATTTAGTACAAATGACATGTCATCAAGATTAAATTTACAGAGAACATGATATATTCTTGTTGAAAAGCTTTCTGGAGATGAATTGCCATTGATTAGTAAAGTCTGAAATTCTTCACATAATTGATTGTAATTATATTTTTCAAAATCATCTAAAAATTCATCTACAAACTGAAACCAATCAATAATGTGATATGCTGGAAAAGACTCAAACCAATGTTTAATCCGRCCCCTAAAAGTGAAAGCAAACAATCTGCATAAAACCTTTAAATCAGAAATGTCATGTTTGATGCATTTACACCAAAACTTGTTAAGATGGTATTTTGCGTATACATCCCCCCCACCATCAAAGGTGAGTTTGGACAAGCGAGAGACTGTCTCGTTGGGAATATCAGGTAATGAGAATCGGAAAGCATGTTCCAACATAGTGATTTGAGGAGCCATGGGAATTTAAATAAATTCAAAACAAAGACTCCTACAAGGCTAACTTGTCAGTCTAGCATGCCTTCTAGTGAATTTCAAGATGACACATAAGAAAAGTTTATAAATCTGGAATTATGACAGGATGAGGGGTAAAAATTTTAATCATTAAATTACCTTTGCTCTCCTTCTAGCACCATTTGTTGATGGACAAATTTGACATGCCATCAACTGGAAGAATAGATCCGGTACGGGGTTGTCTAAATAATCCAAGCCATTTGGTGTAACCTATTATGACGGGTTTAATAGCTCCGTTAGCCAACTAGGGTCCTAAAGATAGAAAAATAAAATAAACTAACTAAAGAAAAGATTTCGACAATAGACACAATAATTACAAATATTTATCTAAGAATGTGGATATACAAATGATTATGAACAGTTTATATACAGTTTACAAGTTTTGCATGAAATCTTGCAAAAATGATTGTTTGATAAAGTTTATGAATTAAATCTGAGTAACACTTTTTCTGGATTTTTTTTTTAAAGATATTAAACGAATAAATACTAAATGAATATGATTGAAATAGTGACACAAAAATAGTCAAAGCTAATTAATGTAATCAGTGTTTCATTCATAAACAACTTAACTAAATAACACACATAACAACATGTCGTTGATCAACGAAACTGGTATTATCTCTCTGTGGTGTATGAACTCCTGCCTATACTGTTGTTAAGGGAAACCTATAACAGAGCAATACTAGCACTTCCAGAATACATTCAAAGAAGTATTTGATATTGGAGTAAATTAATAACAACAGGAAGACAACTAATTAAAAATAGTGTGATCTTAAGATAATCAATATTTAAGAACGAAAGAAAACTCAATTTTGAGTATTGATATTATCCATCATTTAACATTAGAAATAAATTCCACAATAATCAAATGATCGATTGGTCACACATAAAAAAATAAAATAAGAAATTATGGACATCATATAACATTTAACAGTATGAAAACACCATATGATGACAAGCTAAAGCTAAAATCAACCATTCTAATATTCTCATAATATAACAGTAATGAAATAACAAAATGGAATAAGCATCACACATGTCTAAAGATAAAGATGAATTGTTTTCCCATATTCTTTCTCAAAATCACATGCCCATATTGTAGTCTTGGAAATTTTCTTAAGATAATACTCTTAAAGATTGAAAAAATTAATACATAAATGATAGCAATTAACCATGTATTGATAAAATAGACTAAAGCTAATTTAAATCAATGCATAATAAATTACTCAAAGAATATAAAGATATTATAATGAAAATAAAACCATTTTACTCACAGGACAAAAGCCATTAAGCAACCTGGAATTCCATATTCTTCTTTGAAAATACTCGTCCATTCTCCCAAAGATTCCAACCATCCATTAATCCATTTGAAAAGAAGAAAAATTTACAAAAGAAACAATATACAAAAGAGAAAGGATTAAAATCCTCCTCTCAATTCCTTGGATCTCTATGGCTCTAAATTTTCTCATATATTTATACAATGAATGAATAGTCTGGGCGTCACTATTAATTTTCGCCACCTGAAATTTACCTCGTAAAAAGACATCAATATCTCTAAAATCATGTATTTGTTTGGGAAAATCTCTACATGGGAGGTAAATGGGTCAATTTTGGTTCTGGGGTTTCAAGGTTTTCTTCAAATTCCTCACGGTTTGGTTGCAATCAGTCCTG
Source organism: Picea mariana (assembly GCA_032191745.1). Taxonomy (NCBI): domain Eukaryota; kingdom Viridiplantae; phylum Streptophyta; class Pinopsida; order Pinales; family Pinaceae; genus Picea; species Picea mariana. Next base: position 79,465 of record JASDQU010104310.1, on the reverse strand, counting down.
CAAAATTATCTGTCTGATCTTGACGCCTTTCCAAATTTTATCTGTTGTTGCTCATAAAATTATTTGTAGCAATCCAAAATTATTTTTGGATCAATCATCTTGAACGTATTTGGATAACAAAATCAAGTCATAATCAGATTAGTATCAAATATTTGATAATAGAAACCTGTGAAACAAAAAGAAACCTAAATTAATAACCTAAAAATTGTGAATAAAACAAAATCTAGAAAAATAAAAAAATGAATTTAAACTAGCTATAACTTATAAACAAACATTGTTTATAATTTTATTTCAAATGTGATGTTAAAATTTTAGAAGCTTCAAGTTAATTGAGAAGAGAAAAATATTAATTTTGGTTTTTTACAAAATCAAACAAATGATAGATAATTGTTTTTTATTATTATTATTTTGAAATAAGATGCAAAATGAAAAAATAATTTAATTAATTAATATCACCAAATGATTTCATGAAAATGAGAAACAAACCAAGATATTATTTGATGAAGTATTGAACCCATTATTCAAAATAGTCAAACTTGCTAATGATCAAAAGAAAGAACACATAATCATAATTTAAATGAAAGTAAACAGTTGATAAAAATTAACGTTTTTGTTTAAATTGAGATTTTTATGCTCGTTTCTAAATTTTGACATATACTCTTGTAATGAATGTCTCATACTATATTGAATGTCATAAGTTTGTCTCAAAGCAAGCCAAGGTATGGAACTATTTGAAAATGTTTATTCTGTAGCTCATCATAATTATCAAGATTCTAATGGGGGCCCTTTAAATTTTGTAAAAATTTAGGGGGAGTTGTTGGGGCCCAACAGGCTGCTACATTTTGTGCAACATCTAGTCTCAATCTATCAGCTTGTGTGGTGCTCTTTCTTCCATTTTTGATGGATGGATCTACATGAGTGTCTTCCTCCACTCCATGAACCTCCTCATGTGGCTGATTCACATATTGAGATTCATCTTTGTAAACCAGAAGTTCCTCCTTTGAATGCAAGTCTAGCTCCCTCTCAAGCGACAACCACATGGATTTCCCCCCATCAAATTTTATATCTCATCGCATAATAGTCATATTATTGTTAGGAAAATACACATGATAATTATGGGGTTTTTCTGTGTACCCCACAAATATATCAACTTTAGCAGTCGGCTCCAGTTCTTCCTGGCGTTCTTGGTCACATGCACATAAACAGATGACCCAAAAATCTTAAAATGAGAAACATTGAGTTTCTTACCAATTAAAGCTTCTTCATATGTACTAATGCCAATTACTTTATGAGGACAATGGTTTTGCACATAAACCACAGTGTTTCATGCTTCCACCCACAAATGCATTGGTAGGCCCTGATCATGCAACATCACTCGTGTCACACCCACAATTGTTCTATTCTTCCTCTTCGTGACCCCATTTTGTTGTGGGTTATGAGGAGCTATGAGTTCTCTTCGAATTCCTTATTTTCTGCAGAAGTCGTTCAATTCATTAGAGATGTATTCTCCACCATTATCGCTCCTCAAAGCCTTCACTTGCTTCCCCAACTCTTTCTCCACCAATGCTTTAAACTCACATAACTTTGAGAATGTTTGATCCTTCTTCTGCATGAAGAATATCCAACATTTACGAGAAAATTCATCAGAAAAAATAACATAATACTTATGTTTTGTTGTTGAAGCAACCGAGAATGGGCCACACGCGTCCATGTGAATTATCTCTAGGATTACCAAAGCACGTTTCTCCTTTTCATGAAATGTGGACTTTACAAACTTCCCCATGGTGCAACCCTTGCACTGATCTAACTAAGAAAGTGTTCCCATTGGAATTCTAGTAGATATTTGCTGCATGATTTTCAAGGCTCCATGATGAAGATGGCCCAATCTCCTGTGCCATAATTTTCCCTCATCCTGGCTCACCACTATTTCTTCCTTTCCCATCATGGCAGCGGGACCATCTACCTCCATATTGTAGATATTCTTAACTCGAATCCATATCTTATTGACTTGACCAGTTTTTTTATGTCGCAGGAAAGCATTTTCATCGCTGAAAACAACGTCATAGCCTCTGTCCTCCAACATTGTGACTAAGACCAAGTTTTTCTTCAGACTCAGATTTTGAATGGAATTTCTTCCCCTTCCATTTCCTTACCTTATCATCCAAATAAAAATCCTCTTCACCATCATGCTTTGATGAAGAGCCATCTCTGGTGTTCCGCCTAAACTCCTCCTGCACCAAATCCAACCATAGTCGTTCCCAATCTGAAAATTTTTCCCTTCCATTGATAGAGTCTTGATAAATATGCCAATTTTTGGGAAGTCCTGGGAGAGCCAATATCACCAAATCATCATCAGCGACTGTTATTCCCACACTCCCCATCTCATCCTGACATTGGACAAACTTCATGAGATATTTTGGAATGGACTCGCCCTTCTCTATATTGAACTTCCTAAGTTTATCTTTGAGTGTCAATTTCCTATGGTCGTTTTTGTTTTGGAATAGATCCATCAAAGTCTTCCACATTGCATATGGTGTGGCTTTCCCATGGAGGTTTGAGACAATGTGGTCTCGTACTCCCTCCAATAGGATCCTTCTCTCCTTTGCCACTTTCTTTTTCCATGCATCAATATTTGCAACATCTGCAACATTTGGCTTAGGAACATCTTCATCAATGAATTCCTCCAAGCCATTGTCTTCGAGTACTTCCTCCATCCTATCCTTCCAAGAAATGTAGTTCGATCTGTCATTGAGTTCATACTCTAACCTCAAGCCATTGAAATCCATTTCGATCTTGAATCAGATGTAGCACCAAGAAAGTCTTTCTACAAATTTGAATTCTATCCAATCACAAACTCAACTTCTACAATTTCCTGAGCTTTGATACCCTATAGAAATTTTAATACAAATTATGTATTGCCTGGATGCTCCTGATCTAACAATTATATTCCATTGTTAAATAAAGAATTTATTCTACTAATATTCTTGCAGAATTTAAAACACGATCGCCAATTGCAATATCAAGAAGAAAGATCAATCACACATAACACAGATGTTTTACCAGGAAAGCATAAAGCTAAAAACCCCACTATCATATATTATGTATATATCATGGATCATAAAACAATATCATAGAAAAATCTAATACAAGAGCTCTCAGTACAATATACAATCATCTAACACTATCATACAAAAATTGGCAAATGCATGTGCCAATTTACTGCCTCCAGACAACCTGCCTTCTCTACGCAATCCATGATGATGGAAATCCCTGCAATGAATTGAATCCATATTTCCTAGGCTACACAATCCTATTGGGCACATCCAATGTGTGAGTGGTTTCATGAGTGTAGGCACTAATGTCACAACTAATATTCAAACTGTCCCTTTCACCTCTTATATCAACTGGGTCTCCACTGGATCTGACATGCATGTAGTTAACAGTGGTAAATCTTTAGTTGCATGTGAGATCATTGATTGTGAATTAATTAATAATTAATTCACTGATATTTCACTAGTGTAAGTTCAATTGCAACTAGTACAACTAATCTTAACTCACTTAACTGAATTAAACTACTTCACATCTCACATAACTACACATCCAACTCTGTTACAACTTCGAATCACTCAGTTACGACTAATTCGACTTGTATGTCCCACCAGTCAACCTTTGAACTTGAATTTCCTATAGCTAACTTATTTTCCACTTCAGTTTACTATTTCCAAGTGCTCATTGAGAGTAGCCTAATATTTTTTGTCCAACTATTATTAAGGGATAATAATAGTCGACATACATCTATAAATAGAATTCGCTCACCATCTATAAATAGACATCATCTATAAATAGAATTTCCTCATCATCTAAAAATAGACTTCCACCTAAAAATATCCTGAGGCTCCATCCTAGTGTAGGTGCATAATTTTCACTAGGATCTTCTTGTTGAATCTCAACAATTTCTCTATTGAAGTAAATCTCTTGGATTTAAATTGTGTCCTAGTTAGCTTTCCTACTTGGCAGGGTTTACACACAAAATCTTGCGGCTTTGATATTCTTGGAAGATCTTTTACTGCCTCAATATTTTTTAGCTTCATTAAGTGGTCAACATTTAGATGTCCAAGTCTCTTATGCCATAACCAGCTATCATCATGTTTGCTTAGATGACACTCTTCTCTATCTTCTGTTAGTATATATACATTATTTTTTGTCCTTATTCCTTTAGCCATCACTTATCCTGAGTTTACAGACTTTACTTTACAATCTTTGGAAGTGAACACCACTTCACATCATCTATCACACATTTGACTTACACTGAGTAAATTATATTTCAATCCATCTACAAGAAGAACATCTTGGGATTTTCCTTTGCCATTACTTAAACTTACCATCCCTTTACCCTTGATTTTACCTGGTTCATCATTTCCAAAGGTCACCTTTCCTATTTTACTGTTACCTATAGAAAAAAAATTATCCTTGTCTCCAGTCATGTGCTTGGAACATCCATTGTCTATATACCAGGGGTCTTTTTGTTTTTGAGATGAAAGTACTAGACCACATTTTTCACTATCTTTCTTTTTCCATGTGCTTGCATTTCTAGCTAAGGGTTTTATCTTTGTATCTGCTTTGTAATTCTTCAGATTGCAGTTTGCATCTTTGTGGCCAAAGTTATGACAGTTATAGCATTTGATCTCATTATTCAATAGGTCAAAGTGATTGGTGTAGATTTTTCTACTCATTGGTTGTTTAGTTCTATGTTGCAAAGATTGTTTATTTCTTGATCTCCTTAGTTGCATGTCTCTAAACTTAATTTGACAATAAGCAATCTTATGACCAAAATTGGAGCAGTAAAAATAGTAACCATGGAAGAAATTTTGGTACCTAAAGGTTGGCCTTCTTCTTGGCACTTGTTGTTCCATTTTCTGATATATATATTTTTTTATCAGAGATCATCTTGTCTTTATTAGCTTTTGGTGATAGAGTACTCACATGGTTTGTTTGTCTACTGACTTGGAACTTGATCATATTTAATGGCTCTTTTCTTTCTGTCTTTTTGTTGCTTGAACCACTTACATAACCTAAACCAGTCTTGAACAAGGGATATCTATGTTTGCTCAGAATGTCATTTAGTTCTGTTGAGGCTTTAATTCTTGGAAGATTTTGGAGATACAATGCTTTAAACTTCTCCATTTATTTTCTAATGTTTACTACCTCTTCTTCCAAGGCTTCACATCTTGACTTCTTTTCTGATAACTGTTGTTTCAAAATATATTATATTTTCTTTGACTCTTCTAATTCCACTTTTAGCAGGGCAAAGTCTTCATCGGGTTTTTTACTGTCTTTCTCAAACTGTATCAACAATTTATTTTGCTTCTTCTTCTTAATTCTGAGTCTATCAATTTATTATAGATCACTGATCAGTTCTCCTTCCAAGTCAACCACAACTTCTTCATCATAAAAATCACTTCCTGTGATTTTATTATCATAATCCTCTTTGGCCATTAGCATAAAGTCATTAATATTATCTTCACAAGACAAGTCACTATCTGTGTCTCCTGAAGAGTCATCATTGTTTACACATAAAATTTTATTTTTACCAAATCTCTTGAATTTGTACTTCTCTTCACCTTCAGAGTTCTGGTCCTTCTTCTTGTGTGGACACTTAGATGCAAAGTGACCTATCTTTCCATAGTTAAAAAATTTGAAGGGAAACTTGCCTTGTTACTTTCTTGATCCTTTATTTAGTCTTCTCATGAATTTTTCTTCAATTTCATCAAGCTCTGAATCCTCATTCTTATCGTCTTTAAATGATGCTTATCTAGAGGTGGGTTTATCTTTAACTATCCTCATTTAATATTCATTCAACGTTCCTATAATTTGATCAAAATCCATAGATTTTAGATCATTAAGTTCTTCTATAGTAGAGACCTTTGGGTTGAACTTATCTGGCATAGATCTCAAAATTTTCTGAACTAAAGAAGGTTCCTCAATTTTTTCACCAAGTGCCTTCATTGCATTTACTAGCTCTTCAACTCTCAGAAATTACTTCCCAACAATTTCATCCTCTTTCATCTTTAGCTGTTCAAAATATACTCCGTAGGTTTGAAGCTTGATGTCCTTTACCTTCTCATTACCTTCATAATGGCTAATGAGTTTGTCCCACATTTCTTTGGCAGTTTCTAAGTGCATAACTTTTACAAATTCTTCTTCTGCAAGCCCACTCAGAATAGAATTCATAGCCTTAGCATTGAAGATAAATTCTAGCTTGTCATCCTTATTAGCTAGTACAACTGGTTTGACATAACCAGTCTCTACCACATCCCAGACATCTGCACCTAAAGCCATTATGTAGGTTCTCATCTTAAATTTCCAGAAGGAAAAGTTTGTTCCATTGAACAGGGGGGGGATTTTTGGTTGACGTTCCTTCATGACTGATCTAACTTTAGATAAAAGGAACCTTCTCTGATACCAATTGTTGGAAAACCGAGAAGGGGGGGCTGAATCAATGGTTACTGTGCTTAAAAAATTATGCCCATTTAAAACTCTTTACAGAAAACTCAATGACGATCATAATAGAGCAGGGAAGTAAGTAATAAAATATTCAACATCAATCACACACATGAAATATATAGAGACAGATATTTCCTAAGGAAACCCATAAAGGGAAAAACCTCTTCTTTTTTATATGATAAGTAATCTTTATTTTCTGTACATTATTATTCTTATGAGCATCAACTCATTGTGAGGCTACCACCTCTATTTTGCAAGCTGCAACTTGCTAAGAACACCAACTCTTTGGTTTCTCTAGCACCCACCAGAAGGAAGCACCGACTCCCTGGTTTCTCTAGCACCCACCATAAGGAAGCACCAAATCCCTAAGTGTTCTAGAATCAACTGGATGGAAGCACCAAATTCTATTCACATAGGCACCGACCTGTATAATAGAGAACAATAGTTCTCCCTTGCACCACCCTGCCACCCTGGTTTCTCTAGTTGCAACTAGATGGGAGCTACAACTCCCTATGTTCAAGCACCCACTTGAAAATCTAAGGACAACATTCCTCCCTAGCACCTCCCTACCACCCTCAAAATAAAAACCTCTTTACTGAAAATTATTACAGTGATACAGTGTTTATCAATCGCTTACCAGTCTCATCATTTTTCATTTGTACTACTATGTTATTCCTACATCAATGTCTTCCTGCTCACATTATTCTTTGAGCTTTTTGTTCTTCTACTCTGTCTCTACACTCGCACCTTGGCTTCCTCTTTCTCTCTTAGATATGCATTTATGTCCTATGCGCTACGCCTCTTTTGTGCATTTCAACTACTGCACACAACCTGATTTTACCTGCATAAATAACTCTCAATAGAAGCAACCTCCTCCTCTTTGTTTTGGGTATATTTATAATGTCGATTCCTCTGTCACATCATACAACTAAATATTCATCCCCTCTAGCGATTACGCTGATTCTATTCTTTATCCATGGCTATTATGCTGAGACTGCTCATCATTAGTAGTCATTCCTGAGATTCTTTGGTTTCTCTTGCAGCTACAGTCTTCGACACTTTTCCATCTGTCAATCATCTCTATGATGAGTCTTCATTCCACTAGAAGTTACCTCGAAACTCTTTAAATCCTTTGGCGATCACCCTGATATTCTTCAAAGTCTCTGGTAGATGCAATCGATCATTTTCTGCAGTTACAATCAGTACGTCTCCAGCAGTTACTGAGAGCACCTCCGTGCACTCATGCCTTTTCTGCCTTTGGTCTTCATGAGAGATCTGCATAGTAGGCACTAGATTTTCTAGCTAAGCCCCTTCCTTTCACATGATGTGACCACTAGCTATGACCATGAACCTATTTGAAAATTCATTTCACGATTTCGCGTTTCAGGTGATCAGCTACG
>JASDQU010104310.1:38980-71511 GCA_032191745.1 Picea mariana | reverse complement strand
TACGTCTCCAGTAGTTACTGAGAGCACCTCCGTGCACTCATGCCTTTTCTGCCTTTGGTCTTCGTGAGAGATCTGCATAGTAGGCACTAGATTTTCTAGCTAAGCCCCTTCCTTTCACATGATGTGACCACTAGCTATGACCATGAACCTATTTGAAAATTCATTTCACGATTTCACGTTTCAGGTGATCAGCTACGAGTCACGTCGATTTTCCCGACTCGCAATTTTCGAAGTGGAGCTTAGCAACAAGCTAGATCCTCTCTTAACATTCACCGATGTGACCTTAGCTATGGCCATGGGACAAGATTCAAGTGCTTCATGTTTCGCGAGCTTGCGCACTTCATCGTTGTTGGGCCCGAGATATGATCACTTTTATGATGCTTCTTATACACTTTTGCCACATGTACATATGTGTTTTTCATCTTTTAAATGAGCTTTTTGAAGAATTTTATGATAAAATGGTATGATCGACATAAGGTACATGTAATTCATGTTTAATGATTATATCACGTATAATTCATCATGTTTTATGATTTCCAAGAGCTATTTCACGTTTTTCTATTGTTACAGGGCAAAAACACACTACAATTCTAGTTTCGACACTTGATCCGGCACTCATTCAGGCACTCGATCTGACACTCCATCCAACGCCTCTTCCTGCACAAAAACAGAGGGCGATTTGGCGGTTATGGTATTAGCGGCTAGTGGGGAGAGAATCATAGACATGGGTTTTGTTCATGCTTATCCACTCCAGCTACCGAACTCTTGACAACTCGATTTTGGGTTGTTATGGTGGGTGATTATTGAATAGCTCTGTTTCGGCAGTTAGGGCACCATTAATGAAATTTGTCAATTTTAGAAGTGGTTCGAACCTCCTATGGTCAACCACTTGGTATGTAAACATTATAAATACCACCGTAGTGGTCAGATAATTGTTAAGGAGTAGAAGAAGTCGTGTGTTAGAGCCAAAAACGAGTTTGGCTCTGTTTTTGAATTTTTCAATTGCCATAATTGTATAAAATTGTGTTTTTTTGTTTCAATGGTGAATTCCTTTTGTTGAGCTTGTGGTGTTCTTTTAGGGAGTGACCACGACTTGTTGGGGAGCCCACTAGCAGTCTGGTAACTTTTCTTTGTGTTTGTTTATGTATTTCATAGATTAATTGTTCTCTTTATTTCCTGTATATGCATTTCTATTTTGTTAACTAGTTTTTTGTTATAATTTAATTTGCTTTGACTCTCTTTTACAGGTTAGTATGATGAATTGTGTTAGCATGCATTAATATCGTAGTTAGGAATGGATCTCCAGACTCCTAGACTAACCCCATGTGTAGTTAAATACCATATTGTGTTTTTATCTAAGATTTTAGAATCAAGTTTAAAACAGAGTTTTGAATAGCATAGAGTGGCGTTTTAATTTGGGTTTGAATTGACAAGGATTTGATGGATGGATAGAGTTAATTCTAGTTTGTAATGATAGATTGTTTATTTCAGTTTTATAGAGATCTTGCTTACTTAGTTGTTGGTTAATATAGTTGTTAGTTTTCTTTTTAATATCATGTTTTAAATTTCTGTTTTTAGTCATTTCCTTACTTGCAGTTTGAATTGTTAGAATAGACATAGCATAGTTTCATGTTACGTAATTTCTTTCCTAGAATTAGATTGCAATTGTAGTTCTTAGTTAATGAATGTGTTTAAGTATGAATTTTTCTTATGTAGTATAGAAGTATAATGATGATCTCGTTATCTTGTTGATGGTTCATATATGAATATGCAGGGTATTTAACATTGTTTTGTCATGGCGAAACTCTCATTGGATTGTTTAATCCATACCTTTCACTTTGCCATTGAGATTAGTGTTGAGCTTATACCACTTGAATTGTCCTTTGTTGTCAAGTGTCACAGAGATATCATCTGACACCAAATACATTCACACAACCACCAACATTATATTGAGTTTTTCATAGAATAACAATAGTTTCTTGTTTTCGTAGATTAAAGATAGTTTCTTGCTTTTGTAGATTAGAGGAGATAGTTTCTTGCTTTCATAGTTTAAAAGGTAGTTTTATTGTTGTTGTAGTATTTGATAGATTAGAAGAACAATTTGATTATCATATATTAAAGGTTAGTTGTTAGTCTTTCTTGCTTTCAATAAAATAGATTTCATGTCATGCATTAGAAATAGTTTTGCATTGAGAATTTAGTCTAGCTGCCTCTTAGATTTCCTTTCATGCATTAGAAATAGTTTTTCATTGAGCATTTAGTCCACTTGCCTCTTAGGCTAGATAGGTGTTCAATGAGAAGTTTTAATTTGATTGCTTGCAGTATTTAGTTGTTTTTGCTTACTTGTCTATTTTCTTTAGTAGGTTGTCTTTGCTTATTTGTCAATTTCTTTAATAGGTTAGGTAGTTGTCTTTGCTTACTTGTTTATTTTCTTTAATAGGTTAGTTAGGTGTCTTTGCTTGCTTGTTTATTTATTTTCTTTCACATGATAGTTTCTCATTGAATGTAGGTTGGAAAATTAAAATAGTTTGCTTTTGTCATTTGTTTATTATGCTTAAATAGTTGCTTTTTCTTATTGTTATGAACTAGTTTGCTTTACATAGGGTTTTTACTTGCTTTCTTAGAACTATCCATCTATCCTTGGCCCAAAAGTACTTTGGTTACCTAGTTTCAAATTGCTTAGTAGGGTTTGCTCATTAGATAGGTTTTTCTTGAGTAGATTAGCCTTAGATAGCTGCCTTCCTTAGTTAGATTATACTCCTACCAACCCTTCTACCTTTGGCATATATTTTTCTACAACTCTAAGTTTACTTACCCCGGGTTGAAAATTTAATTGAGGGTTTTTACTGTGTTTTTAGTGCATATATAACACCCATCATTTTTGGTGTTGTTGTCGGAGAGTTGTCTTAAGGTAAGAAGTAGTTAGGAAATAGATCATTCCTAGACCTTAGCATTATATTGGTGGCGGGGGAACTTTAAGACGAGAGGTAAGAACCTACGCATCTGCTATAGAAGGTTCCCCCAAACCCAATGGTATTTTTCTTTTTGTTGTTGTTTACTTTCATGAATAGACCTAGAGACCCAAAAGGTAGATACGTTAAATCTAAATCATACCTTACAACCAAGGTTCCTTCTGGCCATTTTGGGGGAAGGAACATTCCACTCATAAGCTCCACAGACCGATACTGAAAAACAAGAGCTAGCTCAACCCAAAGAGCTAAAGTAGTCTCTAAAGAGACTAAAACAAGGATCACTATAGAACAAGAAATTGAAGCATCAGTAATAGTGGGACATGAGGCAAGACCACTCAATCCTTCCACAGAACCAAAAAATACAACCTTTGTTTTCTTACCACCATCATGAGATCCTGACTTTGTGGACATCATCTTTGTGTGAACCAAGTTTTATCAAATGAGAAGATGAATTCAAAGGTGACCATTAGTTTGGAAGAAATCTCTCAAATCCTAGCAACAACTAGGATCTCTTCTTTTCAAGAAGAACACATCTTGAAAATAGTCAAGAACTTATCTACCTCTCCGGAAATATTAGAAGAATCAAGGTCCTATGAACTACAAAATGATTTTCCTCACCAAAATGCGAAGGAAACTGAAAAATTATGGACTACATCTAGTGGAGAGAAATCACTAAGACCTGAGATTGAGGAGTTCTCAACATCCATCTCAACCGTTTCTTTATGTGTTTCAGAAATCAATCATCCAAAAGAAGAGGATCTGCATAGCATGATGAAGGAGATCATAGAAATTACTGTTGATGAACATCACGATTACATTGAAATTTGTTTTCAAGAGGTCACCAGGCCACAATACTATTCTCTTGTCCAACACCTTTTGATGCCAAAACAAGTAGGTTGGTTGGTTCTTCATATCCAGGTAATCACTGTGGCAACTTTTTCATATATGGATATGAGTATGTTCCTTATCTTGCTCCACACATGGTTACATTGGAAGAGTTCTTACACTTGAATAAATATTTTCCCTTTCTTTTTAGGTAGGGTAGGATAGTAAATAAAAGCTGCATGTTGTTAGTCTAGATTAGAGTCTAATGCAGCCTCATTTTACATTTTCTTTTAATAAAATAACTATGAGATACATGTTCCAGTGACTTGATCTCATTAGTCTTTGATATTTTAGAGTGTGTTTTTTTTCTAGAGACTTCTATAGGTATTTATTTCACCAGTAGTATACAGTTTCAAGGAAATACAAAAGAAGGATTTATCTTCAAAACATTGCTATACTTGAACCTTGTTGTCTGCTAAGCATCAAATGAATAATGACTTGTTGTAGTTATCCATGTTTTTGCAAATATTTTCATCTTCTTGTTCTTAAGGCATTTTAAAAAGAAGCTTTTCTTGAAAATCTTCACCAATATATAAGGAATTGATACTGTAACTATCAAGCTTAGAGGTCTCTCGTACAGTTTTCCCAAGAAACCTGAGTAAGTGAGTAAAGTATCTTCATTAAAGAGTATGTTAGGATATTTAGACACTTAGGAGTTAGTAAGATCTATTTCGTCTATTGTGTCTTTAGGTAAAAGCGTGTTTTCTAGTGTGTTTCTTTAGTATGCATTTGTAGTTAGGAAATCTGACGGTCATGATATGTTCCCGACATAGAGTGATCCAAAGGTTCATACTCTCCTCGATCTTAACGGCCATTGATCCGTGGCTTAACACCTGATTGGTCCATGATCTCTATTTAAAGAGCATGGAGGGTCATTTGTCGATGATCAATTGTGAGAAACTCTCTTGTAAAATATCTCTGTAATCTTTTTCTTTGCATTAATAAACTGCTCCAAGTGGTTGCGTTGGTTGGGGCTGTGGATGTTTCCCCGTAGGGGTTTCAACACATGAAAACATCGTTGTGTTGATATTTTATTTGGTTATGTGAGTGGTTAATGAAGGTGTTCATCCTCTGTTGGAATACTTGTGTGGTCGAACATGGTATCAGAGCCTGTTTGAAGATCTTCTCCTGTTGTAGATCGATATCGTGAAGCTGAGTTGCCTCATATCTTCTATCTCTTCTGTACATTTCTGGGCTGAGAGGACTATTCCATTGTGTCCATAGCACTCATTTCATTCAGGAATACATTTTGTTTCACTCGAAAAGGTTTTTGGCTTCCCAATATATGGCCATTACAGTCAGATCCGGAGGTATAAAGTTTGAATACGCATTTTTTAATTTTTTGCAGAGAAGCTTTTTGGGTTTTATTTCGATTTTGTATTTTTTTATTTCTGGGTTGCTACTCTTTTAGATCTATGTATGCTCTTTGCCCCATGCCCTGTGCGATCTTGGAAAATCAGAAACAGATAGGAAAAGGTGTGTCTTCCAGGTAAGCTAACCGAGATCTACCTCTTGTTGTCATCAAGAAGCGAAATTTTTTTCTTGTGTGAAAAGAGTTTTTTTTCTTAGCACGCTCTCCAAGGATGTCTTCCACCACCACCACCACAACAACAACACCCCCAATCCTCCTTCTGAACATTACAATATGTTTTTCTAGACCATTTGGTTAAAAATTTCCTTATTAAGTAAGAGGTCTTGAGTTCAAGTCTCTATTTTGTTACCTTTTTTGAAAAAGTTATGCAAAAATTGTAAAGTGTATTTCACTTCAAGTATACAAGTGAATCACTATAAGTATCTTTAATATTTTATTTTAGAGTTATTTTGCATGCAGCCTTTTTGTTATAAGGTAACTTCATTGTAAAAGTGATCCCCACTTCTCTTTATAAAAGTGGGTCACTTCATAAAGCAACTTACACTATCACACGATCATTTGGTTACCGTTTATGCCTTTTTTTAAAAAGGCATAACTCTCACATCGGAAGTCCGTTTTCAGTGCCGTTTTTTTTAAACCGCAAAACTTTTCGAGCTCTTTCCATCCAGATCATCAGTTTCAGTTTTGAAATCCACATTATCTGCATATTTAATATGGATTCTACAAGTACTGTCTTGCTTACCAGCAACAACTACTTCCAATCGAAATCTCATATGGAATATTTATTAAGAAGTAAAGACTTGTACCGGATTACATTGGGAAAGGAAAAATAACCCATTGATGCTGATAAAAAATCCAAGTGGGATAATAAGAATGACAAAGCACATGGAATAACCGGAATTTCCATCTCTCCTAATTTAAGGTACCACATTCAAGACATTGATGACCCCGAAGAAGCTTGGGAAAAGATTGAATCTGTGTTTGGTAAAATAAATATTATTCGAGCACAACAGTTAGAAAATCAAATACTAACCTTGAGTCCAAGTGATTTTTATTACCTTGGAGACTATCTATCTAGGTTTAAAACACTCAAAATTTTATGTGAAGAATGTAAGATAAAGATGGAGGAAGAGTGTTGCATCTATCTTATTCTTTCTAAGCTAGGTAGTGCATATTTTGTGTTTGTATCTACCTTTTATGCCATGAGAGAGGCTCTATGGGAAGAATCTTATGAAAAAACCACTCTTGAGTCCTTTTGTGCTTCTTTGATTAGAGAGGAAGATAAGCTTGTACAATTTGGAGTGATCAACACTACAAGTCCCTCCAACAAAGCCTTAGTTTCCTAGCAGAAAGATAAACCCGGGCATCCCAAGAAGCAACATCCTTGCTACAACAACAAACAACATAAGGGTCCCAAACCTCCTCAAACAACTTCAGCTCCTACTGGTGATAAAGGAGAAAAATATAAAAGTAAGAATACTAATATACATTGCAACTTTTGTGATAAAGATGGTCATGATGAGTCCAAATGTTTCAAGAAGATGGCAACTTTAGAAGTAGTGATGAAGAAGAACAACATCAGTATTGATTCTACTTCTTCTTCTCACAGACATGCACTTTCTACTTCTGGTTTCTCCTTTAGTGCAAATTCTACTTCTACTACTTCTTCTTCTAATGAGTAGCTTATTATTCAGGAGCATCTTATCATATGGCTAAGGATAAAGCCATATTTTCTGCTATAAATGAATGTAACACCAAGAAAATATTTGTTTGTGATGATAGATCTCTTAGTGTTATAGGATCTGAAACAGTTCAAGTAGATAATGGTCATTTCAATGATGTATTATGTGTTCCAAGTATTTCTTGTAACCTTCTATCAGTATATCAAATCACTCATTCAAGTGAAGGTAAAACCGTCGAGTTTTCACCTCACCAAGTTGTAATCAATGATCTAAAAGATCCTAAGCATGTTCTTGCAACTGGAATTGGTGATGATATTACCAGGTTGTACAAGTTTGACAACTTTGGGTCATCAACTTTTTCATCACTTTTTGTTGCTCATAGCGATGACTTGAGAAAACTTTGGCATGAGTGGTTTGGTCATCTAAAATATCTCCCATTGCAGCAACTATGTAATCAACATATGGTGACTGGTCTTCCTCTTGTTTCATGCAGAGATGGTGTTTGTGTCAGTTGTGTTCTTGGAAAACATCATCGAGACAGTTTTGACAAACGTGTCTCTTGGCATGCCTCGGGTCCTTTGCAGCTTGTTCACAGTGATTTGTGTGGTCCACTTTCTTCTCCTTCTTTTTCTGGGTGCAAGTATTTCTTAACTTTCATTGATGAATTTTCCACAAGTACTTGGGTTTACTTCTTAAAACTCAAGAGTGAATTTTTTGACAAGTTTTTGGCCTACAAGGCCCTTGTAGAAAAGCAATATGGACATCAAATTCAAAGGTTAAGAATAGATAATGGAGGTGAATATGTGAACAATAATTTTACAAGCTACTGCACTACACAGGGAATCCAAATGCAACAAACGGTTCCATATACACCACAACAAAATGGTGTTGCTGAGAGAAAGAACCGCACATTAAAAGAAATGGCTAATTGTATGATCCAATATAAGGGATTAAGTCTAAAGTATTGGGCGGAAGCCATCAACTGTGAAAATTACATAGTAAATCACACTCCCACAAAGGCTCTTAAAAATATAACACTAGAAGAAGCTTGGACTAAAATTAAACCAGATGTAAGTCACTTCCGTGTATTTGGCAGTATAGCATGGGCTCACATTTCTGATGAGAAAAGGAAAGCGTTGCAGCCTAAAAGTGAGAAGTGTATATTTGTTGGTTATTCTAAAGATGTCAAAGGTTACAGACTTCTTCAATCACATTGTAATGAAATTATTATTAGAAGAGATGTTAAATTTGATGAAAATCTCTTGGCCTGCGAGCCTAATTCGGTGATTGTGCCTTCCTTGGCCTACGAGCCATCTTCAGTGTTTGTGCCTTCTTATGATTTGGTTTCTTCTTCAGATGATGACAGTGAGGATGAAAATCCACCTTCGCCTACTCACCCTCCTCCAGATGAGTCCTTTGAACTTGAACCAGCACCAGCTCCACCGCTTCTTAGATGGGTTCATTCAACATGAGAAGTAGTTGGTGATCTTGTCAGTGATCCTTCAGATCAGCGTTAGACATGTTCACAGTTCCAACGAGCCTCTTCTCTTTTGGCTCAAGTTTCAGAAAATCATGATCCAGAGAAATTTTCTGAAGCTTCAGGTCATCCATATTGGGATACAACAATGAATGAAGAGTATCGTTCTTTAATGGAAAACGATATTTTGGATCTTGTACCTCTTCCAAAAGGAAGAAAACTTGTTAGATGCAAATGGGTCTATAGAACTAAGTATGCATCATATGGAAGTGTTGAAAGACACAAGTCTCGGTTAGTTGCCAAAGGATTTTCCCAAGTTGAAGGAATTGACTATAATGAAGCCTTTGCCCCTGTAGAAAAAATGAATTCCATCCGCCTTGTTCTTGCCCTTGCTACCTCACATAAATGGGAGGTCCATCAGATGGATGTTCAATCCACCTTCTTGCACGGAGATTTGCAAGAAGAAATCTACATGGAAAAACCTCCTAGCTATGTCCAGAATGACTCTAGCCTTGTTTGTCACCTTAAGAAATCTCTTTATGGTCTCAAGCAAGCTCCCCGAGCTTGGTATGCCAAAATGGATAGCTTTCTTATTGCCACTGGGTTCTATAGATGCCATTCTGATCCTAATGTCTATACCAAGAAAGTAGGAAGCCATCTCATAATCCTTTTCCTTTATTTTGATGACCTTATCCTTACTAGTGGTGACTCAAAACTTTTAAACCATGTGAAAACCAACCTTAAGAAGAAATTTGAAATGATAGACTTAGGCTTTTTGCACTATTTCCTTGGCCTCCAAGTTTTGCAAACCAATGAAGGAATTTTTCTTTCCTAGTATAAGTATGCTTGTGACCTTCTTTGTCGCTTTCACATGGACGATTTTAAACGAACCCCTTCTCCCTTCCAGTCTGGATTCAATCTTTTTTCCACCTGTACTTCTCCTGAAGTTGATGCCACCCTGTACTGTCAGTTAGTTGGTAGCCTCTTATACTTGACTAATACTCATCCTAATCTTTCCTTTGTTGTTGGTATTGTTACCCTATATATGAAAACACCCCATGAAAGCCATTGGAAAACAGCTAAAAAGATATTTCACTATGTTCGTGGTACAGTTCAGTTCAGGATACATTACAGTTTAGTGGGGACTCCTTTATTGGTTGGTTTCACTAATTCAGATTGGGATGGTGACCCTGATGATCGGAAGTCTACTACAGGTTATGTTTTCATCCTTGGTTCAGGACCTGTCACTTGGGCCTGTAAGAAACAACAGGCTATTGCACTTTCTTCAGTAGAAGCAGAGTACCGAGCAGTGGTAAATGCAAGTCAGGAAGCCTTGTGGCTTTGACAGATCCTTTTAGAGTTTGGATTCTAGCACCAGCGTTCGACCAGCCTTTGGTGTGACAATCAGAGTGCCATCAAGCTCGCCAAAGACTCAGTTCAACATCAGTGTAGAAAACACATTGAGCTACACATGCACTTCATCAAAAATCTCATTCATGATCAAGTTATTGAAGTTCTCTTTTTCCCTACAGAAGATCAAGTTGCAAACATTTTCACAAAGTCTCTTACAGAAGCGAAGTTTCCCAAACTTCGATCTATGTTAGGAGTTCAAGAAGTTGTCATTAAGGGGGGATAGGCTATAATGCCTCTTTCCTTCTCCTATTGTGTCACTATTGTAAATCCTTCAATCCTATCCCAAGTTGTTATTAAGGGGGGATGTTAGGATATTTAGACACTTAGGAGTTAGTAAGATCTATTTGGTCTATTGTGTCATTAGGTAAAAGTGTGTTTTCTAGTGTGTTTATTTAGTATGCATTAGTATGCACTTGTAATTAGGAAATCCGATGGTCACGATATGTTCCCGACATAGAGTGATTTGACTGTTCATACTCTCCTCGATCTTAATGACCATTGATCTATGGCTTAACACCTAATTGGTCCATGATCTCTATTTAAAGAGCATGGAGGGTCATTTTTCTATGATCAATTGTGAGAAACTCTCTTGTAAAATCTCTTTGTAATATTTTTCTTTGCATTAATAAACTGCTCCAAGTGGTCGCGTTGGTTGGGGTCGTGGATGTTTCCCTGTAGGGGTTTTACCACGTGAAAACATCGATGCATCGATCTTTGATCTGGTTATGTGAGTGGTTACTGAAGGTGTTCGTCCTCTGTTGGAATACTTGTGTTGTCAAACAGAGTAACGAGGAGGTCTGATCAACAGTTAGTCATGGAAACATCACAATAAATTACAAAAAAAGAAAGCGAGATGAGCCTAGAAATACCTTTCTGTTCTTTCTCAATGGTACCATCCACTACACACTAAATAGCTTGATTATATCATATCTTTAGATAGGCCACATCCACTTAAGTACCCCTTATGTCAGGCCAATCACTAAGGAATATAACGGAAAGTCATCCTCTAACATAAATACCATCCCAATTGAAAAAGAAAAAAAGAAAAAGTTGTTTTCAGAGTTGTTCCCCCATTCTCTTGCATAAAGCAATCTTATACTAAAATATTAAAATATGGAGGGCCAGTCTCTAAGGGTGTAAGAGGCTAACMTGCCGGGATACTGAACAGGTCTRCTGGTAGTGGGTACCGGCCTATGGTATGACTAGGTAAACCCGCCAGAGTACTGAACAGGCTTGCTGGCATTGGGGAATTCTAACTAGCAAGGATGGTAATCTGACAAAAATAAATTTAAATCTTTTCTGATGTCTGACATTACTTGTAGASAAATATGACATGAAGTATGTATGGTTAAGATAAGGTTAATGAACTCCATAAAATTTCCATTGGGAACTAAATCTGAGACTATCTTGAAACTCTCTTGCCTACCTCTTCTTATCTATATATAGGATCTCTTATCCTATAGGTGGGGCCATCTTCTAACCGTCTCATCAGATCAATCTGTGAACTTTATCTTTACAATTTACAAACTGTAAATCTTCGGCTATGGGGAGAACTAATTGGTTTCCTATATTTTTTATTGTGAGGTTTCATAATACTTAGGTGTGGGGGAGGGGTTCATGAGTTTACAAATGATAATATTGCCTAGAAGAAGTAAATATTTGTAAAAATTCATGTATTGTCTTCATGATACATGTTATTACATCAACAATCATTTTATTTTTGAAGTGCTAAACTCCTGTGTGCTATAAATTGTTGTATATATCCTTAACATACCACTCTGTTGGTTTAAATTTGTTATAGGTTGTTCATTGTAGGTTTGACATTACATTACGCTTAGCCTGCCTCAACTCCTATTCACTATGTTCGTGGCCTTTGAGGAATCAATTGCCTCAGCCACAAAGCTCCCAAGAGTTGGAGACCGTTGATTTAAACACCACTAGTTGCCAAGATAAAGCTATAACAGGGTTTTCAAAATCGAATTTTAGAACATCTCTGGAGCTAAGGGATACTCCAAGGAGTGGATAAAAGAGGATCTAATCAACCCTCTCATAGTCATCACCAGATTGATTACATGTGAAGGTAGATATTGTGTCTTTTAAGCCTTTCACTTTTGATTATTAGCTCATTTTTAGTTCAATAATCCATTGAATTTTCCTTTTTACTTCTTAAAAATTATTGAGAAGATGTCTTCCCAAGTGAGGAAGAATGTAACCAATCCCCATAAAAACCTATTTCTCCACGGCCTTATCAAACTAATTATCTTAGCCGAGTTGGAAAAATAGGGGAAAATGTGGGATGAGTTCATTTACCAATTTGAAAACCCTCATATTACAATCAAGACTAGCAAGAAGACTCTTGATCTAGGGACTGTTACTCCACCCAAACCCTCATGCTCAAGCTATTCATTTACTGGACCAAAAGTCCAAGAAACTTGTTGATACCCCTGCAGCCTCATCAGACAAGAAGACCAAGTTAGCTATTACTAATTCATGGCACGAGGACATGCCATATCTTTGGTCTGTGGGAGTCTCCTGAGCTAAAAAAATGCTAAGCACTGCCCATTTGTATAACAAACACATGAGAAGAGAAAGTAGGATTTCTGTCAAAATTCTGTCATACTATCTTTTTTACAAAGTCTTGGGATATTATATCAGTAGTTGTTTGTATTGGTACGATAAATTATATACTTCTGAAATTATTGTGTGTGTTATAAGCTCATGTGCATTTTTTGTTTATGCTATAGAAGGCTTCTTATACTTAACTACTCTTTGTGACAAATACATAGCGATTACAACTGCTAAATACTTGTTGTCATCTATATTCCAAGCTTATGAAAAGAGGATTAGTTGTTTGAATTGTTACATATTAATGACATGCAATAACAATTCTCCTGTTCACCATGCCTACCAGTACAAACCAAGCCTTTTGTTAGTATCTGTCAGTTCTGTCAGTCACCAATGATCAAATTTACTCTTTCATGTGATTGATAGGGTTATTAGGTCAAATTGTTATATTTTCAAAAAAATTATCAAATAAAATTTGACATATCTTGGTTGTAAAATTGTAATTGGTGTGTCTAGGTATCATTACTACTCCCTCCACTCATCGAAGGTCATAAATTTTCATCATGGTCATATCATCATTCCTTGTCATAAAATTTCAGATAATTGTCTTTGTCAAAATTCTACTTAAAAATTGGTTTTTGAATTAAGGAAGATGATTTTGACAAAAATGAAAGAGGTTTTTGTCAATAATAGACCAAGAAACAAAAACCTCCTTCATTTTATGCACGGGTTTTATTTTTTGAGAGAAATCTCCCAAATACAGTCGCTATAGGAGGGTTTCTGCACATTTGGACAACTTGACTCGAAGTCAGTTTTTCAGAGGTTTGGAGAAGGCATTGTAGTTCTTGATGGTTCCATTGTGTAGCAGACATCATAAAATTTTCACCCATACCACTTTCAGCCCAAAAATTCTCTGGGAAGGCCTCCAAAATCCCTATCAAAGACCACGTTGCGCTTCTGCAAGTTTTGAGTAACCAACTTCAAGCTAGGATTCTGAACAAATGGGAAAGTAATTTTGAAACATGGAGGAGGTTTTTTTTCATAACATACCAAAAAACAATAACCTCTCTCTGTTTTTGAATATACTTTATTGTTTTGGATATATACTATCATCTTAGAGGCCTATGCTTTCAAAAAATAAAACACTCTGTTTTTTTCCTATTTTAGTCATATTTTATTTTTGTGTTTTCCTAACAACGGGGAAGGAATTTTTGAAAAACAAGAGATTTTTTTATCAAGGACATATTAAAAAACAATAAACTCTCTCAGTTTCCAAATATATAGTATGGTTTTGGATATATTCAATTCTCTTAGAGGCCTAGTTTTTCAAGAAATAAAGCACTTTGTTTTTCCTGTTTTAGTCATGTTTTCTTGGCGTGTTTTCCTAACAACTGAAAGTGAATTTTTGAAAACCAAGAGAGGTTTTTGTCAAGGAAATATTAAAAAACAAAAACCTCTCTCAGTTTTTACAAAGGTTTTACTGTCGTGTATTTATAGGTGTCACTTTGATACCAATTTTTCACAAGTTCACCAGGCCAGAATTGTTGCGCTTATGGGAAGTCACTTTTGGAACTAATTTTGCAGAGGTAAAATTGTTGTTTTGCATGGTTTAAAGAATAAAGGGTATAATATAAATCTCAAGTCTTGCTCACATGTCATAAGAATCATCCAAAAACTCCAAACCCTCCAATTTAAACTTAGAGAGCATGAAACATTGAGTTGTCATTTATGCCATGATAACGTTGTCCTACAAGAAAAGATGAATTCTCTACAGCATTAGGTTGATGATATTAATGCCACCAATAATAGTCTCTAGATGCAATTAAAACACCAAAAAAATCCTAAGTCAAAATCCCCCGGGTAAGAGGGAGAAGATTCTAAATCTAATCCACCCTCTCCTTCGCAAGTTTAGTCATAAATGTTATAACCCTAATTTGCACCAGACATGCTTGCCTGGCATCAAACCATCTCAGATTCCTTCTTTGCCAAAACACTGCTGACCAACTCTTCTTAAAAACCCCTTTTATAAAGGCCCATGCACCTTGCTCCATTACTGCATGCATGTACACACTATTTGACCCAAGACAGCCCGCGTGTACCTACAAAAGAAGGGAAAAAGGAAAGTTGTTGACAGAACACACAGCTTTGGGTAAGTTAATTAAGCCTTTCAACCATGCATGGTCAGTCACTCGACCAAATACCTAGCTTATTCTAGCCTATAAAAGAAGGGTTATGGGTCCCATTTGAAAGGAGGAGAATCATAATAAAGAAACTATACCTGATTAAGCATTCCCTTTGTCCCAACCTTTGTGAAAACAGAAGTATAGAGAAAAGAAGTTGGAAGACAGTGGAAGAGGAGCCCAGGACCAGGATTGAGGAGCAATAGCCAACTTTATCAGTGTAAGGTATCTTTTTGAAGTTAATAAAAGAAATTTTTTTCCCATTCCGCCATATGAGATTGTCATTATTGGAATATTGATTGTATGATTGATGAAATCTCTAACCCTTTAGTTCATAGATCAAATGCATGTGGAGTTCTTTGTTTGTCTTTAGTGAATGCGGGTTAGCATTGGGAGGAGAGTTGCAGTCAAAGAATGACCAAGCGTGAAAAGGGATCGACATCAAACACCAAAAACAAGGTACGTCAACTTAATCTCTTAAGATTTGTAGTTACATATGAGTAATGGGGGTTTAGGCATGGGATGATGGTAAAAAGTAAGAATCTTTGGGTCATTTCTGCATGCATGATAAAACCCTTAGTGCTAGTCCGTAGGAGGGATTTCCCACCCACAACAATAAAGGGCAATTTCTTTTTGTTTGTTGTGGGACCTACAAAATCTTAGGTGTGGGGGTAATGTTGGGCTCGAGATATGATCACTTTTATGACGGTTATTATACACTTTTGCCACATGTACATATGCGTTTTTCATCTTTTAAAGGAGCTTTTTGAAGAATTTTATGATAAAATGGTATGATCGAAATAAGGTACATGTAATTCATGTTTAATGATTGTATCAAGTATAATTCATCATGTTTTATGATTTCCAAGAGCTAATTCACGTTTTTCTGGTGTTACAAGGAAAAAACGCACTATGTTTCTTGTTCCGACACTTGATCTGACTCTCATTCCGACACTCAATCCGACACTCCGTCCAACACCTCTTCCTTCACAAAAATGGAGGGCGATTTGGCCGTTATGGTATTGGCGGCCAGTGGGGGGGAAATCAAAGACATCGGTTTTATTCATGCTTATCCCCTCCAGCTACTGAATTCTTGACAACTCGATTTTGGATTGTTATGGTGGGTGATTATTGGCTAGCTCTGTTTCGGCAGTTAGGGCACCATTAATGAAATTTGTCAATTTTAGAAGTGGTTCGAACCTCCTATGGTCAACCACTTGGTCTGTAAACATTATAAATACCACCATAGTGGTCAGATAATTGTTAAGAAGTAGAAGAAGTCGTGTGTTAGAGCCAAAAACGATTTTGGCTTTGTTTTTGCATTTTTCAATTGCCAGAATTGTATAAAATTGTGTTTCTGCGTTTTAATGGTGAATTCCTTTTGTTGAGATCGTGGTATCCTTTTAAGGAGTGACCACAACTTGATGGGGGGCCCACCAACAGTCTGGTAACTGTTCTTTGTGTCTATTTATGTATTTCATAGATTAATTGTTCTCTTTATTTCCTATATATGCATTTCCTTTTTGTCAATTAGTTTGTTGTTATAATTTAATTTTCTTTGACTCTCTTTTGCAGGTTAGTATGATGAATTGTGTTAGCATGCATTAATCTCGTAGTTAGGAACGGATCTACAAACTCCTAGACTAACCCCATGTGTAGTTAAATACTAGATTATGTTTTTATCTAAGATTTTAGAATCAAGTTTAAAACATAGTTTTGAATAGCATAGAGTAGTGTTTTAATTTGGGTTTTAATTGACAAGGATTTGATGGATGGATAGAGTTAATTTTAGTTTGTAATGATAGATTGCTTATTTTAGTTTTATAGAGATCTTGCTTACTTAGTTGTTGATTAATATAGTTGTTATTTTGCTTTTTAATATCATGTTTTAAATTTATGTTTTCAGTCATTTCCTTATTTGTAGTTTGAATTGATAGAATAGACATAGCATAGTTTCATGTTACGTAATTTATTTCCTAGAATTAGATTGCAATTGTAGTTCTTAGTTAATGAATGAGTTTAAGTATGAATTTGTCTTATGTAGTATAGAAGTATAATGATTATCTCGTTATGTTGTTGATGGTTCATATATGAATATGCAGGGTATTTAACATTGTTTTGTCATGGATAAACTCTCATTGGATTGTTTAATCCATACCTTTCACTTTTCCATTGAGATTAGTGTTGAGCTTATCCCACTTGAATTGTCCTTTGTTGTCAAGTGTCATTGAGATATCATCTGACACCGAAGACATTCACACAACCACCAACATTATATTTGAATTTTTCATAGAATAAAGATAGTTTCTTGTTTTCGTAGATTAAAGATAGTTTCTTGCTTTTGTAGATTAGAAGCGATAGTTTCTTTCTTTCATAGTTTTAAAAGGTAGTTTTATTGCTACTGTAGTCTTTGATAAATTAGAGGAACAATTTTCTTATCGTATATTAATGGTTAGTTTCTAGTCTTTCTTGCTTTCAATAAAATAGATTTATTGTCATGCATTAGAAATAGTTTTGCGTTGAGCATTTAGTCCAGTTGCCTCTTAGATTTCCTTTCATGCATTAGAAATAGTTTTTCATGGAGCATTTAGTCCACTTGCCTCTTAGGCTAGATAGTTGTTCAATGAGAAGTTTTAATTTGATAGCTTGCAATATTTAGTTGTTTTTTCTTACTTGTCTATTTGCTTTAGTAGGTTAGTTAGTTGTCTTTGCTTATTTGTCTATTTATTTAATAGGTTAGGTAGTTGTCTTTGCTTACTTGTTTATTTTCTTTAATAGGTTAGTTAGGTGTCTTTGCTTGCTTGTTTATTTATTTTCTTTCACGGGATAGTTGCTCATTGAATGTAGGTTGGCAAGTTAAAATAGTTTGTTTTTGTCATTTTCTTATTATGCTTAAATAGTTGATTTTGCTTATTGTTATGAACTAGTTTTCTTTATATAGGGCTTTTAATTTCTTTCTTAGAACTATCCTTAATATACGATTAGGGTCTCCTCCGCGAGTCCAACTTTCGAGACTTTCAA
The DNA here is from genome assembly GCA_032191745.1 of Picea mariana. NCBI lineage: Eukaryota > Viridiplantae > Streptophyta > Pinopsida > Pinales > Pinaceae > Picea > Picea mariana. The sequence goes on along the minus strand of JASDQU010104310.1, from coordinate 53,944 downwards.
TTCTCAAACTCTTGTTTTCTCCTAGAGCATTTAACCCGGAGTCCATGATCCAACGATGCGTATCCCTCTTGGATCAATGGTCGAGATCTCCTTCGTGTCTGTGGACTTCAGATATTTCAATTCTCAAACTCTTGTTCATCCTTCCTTTGCTTTTTCCCGGAGTTGACAATCCACTTATGCATGTCCTCACTGACATAGTTGGCCACCTATCCTTGCTGACATAGTCTCCCACGATCTAATGGTCATTGTTTGATCTCCAAATCGACGATTAATAAAACTTCGCATTCCGAGGATTTCAAATTTCAAACTTTCCTGAGTGTAAACTCCTTGCATCTCTATATCCAAAGTGAATGTTGTGTGTTTGATCAGGATCTTGGATTGACAACTTGATATTTCTGTGATGCAAATTTGATATCTTATCCTGTCCTTCCACTCAAAATTGTTCTGACGACTGTGATCAAATCGCGCCTTCATGTTTTAGTTGTTCCAACTCCCGACTCCCAATTTTCTGGAAATTTATCCAGATCAATGACCCATGACCCTATATGATCCAATGGTCTAGATCTTTTTGGGACTTCGCATTTCATGAATTTGGAGGAAAACTCACCTTTTACTTCCCCAGCTCACGAGTCATCAAAATTCCGATCTCTCACCATGTGTCGTCTAGATCCAACGGTTCGGATCTCATTGCAATTTCATATTTTGTTGAATTGGAGGATGGCTCTTGGCCATTATCCTCTTCGTAGTTATACTGGATCCAACAATTGCTAGTCCTTCGCACTCTGATCTGACGACTAAGGTCTAATCTCCTCCTCTACGTGCTCCTCCTATCTGGACTCTGATCCGATGGCCATCGATTATTCAGGATTGATGATCCAATGGTCACTGTCACTCCTCCTCGTGAGCTTATGCATCCTCTTGACTTGGAAGAATTTCTAAGTGTCAAAGGTTCTGTGACCTTTGATCATTTTATGAGCCTTGATGTATGGGATCTCGTCTATGCATCTCAGAACACTATCTCTCCTGAGATTTGGCAAAAGTTTCCCTCAGCCCAAACGCACACTTGCCCTATGCATGCAACTCTACGTTATTCCTCTTGAGCTTCTCGAGCTTCCTCTTCTGTGTCTTCATTGTTGTTCTTTCCATGCACACTCTTCCTGTAAACCTGCCAACATCGATGTTGTCCTTTCCATCAATGACAAGCACACTCTGCCTGTAAACATGCCAACAAAATGTTCCTTTGTACACAATGTTCTCATGTTTTTATTTTCCTAAATGTTTCATTTAGGCACTTAAAATTGCTCTGCAAGTTAATGACCTTCAAAAATCTCAAAAATTCATAGAAAATTGGTTTTTTTACTATTATAATAGTCTTTCAGTATGAGTCATATATTTCAAATCAAAATAAATATCAACCATTGATCCAATATGCCTTCCTCGAGACCATAGATGAATTTCCATCATCGATTGCCAACTCAAAGCAATATGAACCATTGATTTTCCAACACCACATTGGCAATTGGTGATCAAATATGTATTTGGTAAAACAAATTTGATCACTAATTTCTCTGAACATTTGTCATTGGGCATCTACCACTGGTTGTTTTTCTTAGCAACCAATTTTTTCCAACGAATATCTCTGAACCCCGATCACCGACAATCGGCCATCAACAAATTTCCATGGCAACCAACTTGTTACAAATTTTACCAAACCCCAACTGTCAACCATAAACCATTTCTTATCTGATTTGGAAACTATGTTGACCTAGCATGACACATAAATGTTGACGTCACATGACAAGTGGACACTAACATGGCACTTTCACTGATGTGGCATGAAGCATGGATGTTGATGTGGCACGACACGTGGATGTTGGCATGGAAAGACATGTCCTCATCTTCCTTCACTTGATCATTGATTGGAAACTTCTATTGGATGAATTGAATGCCTCACTAAATATATTGAGCCCTGATCATGGGCCATTTTGGATCGATATTTTCTTTTGGATGCATGGAATATTTCACCAAAATATTCTGATCCCCGATCATCGGCCATCGGTGATCGATTATTTGTTTTGGCCAAACCAAACACTTTTCTCATTTCGTCGATCTAACCATCAATGATTTCTATTTGAAAACTAAAAGTCTTCACCAAACTTGTCGATCCCATCACTGGCCATCAATGATCTTTCTTGGAAAACTCCAACAATTATAAATTTTTGACCAAATCCCAGATGAATTTGGAATGTCGATATCACATATGAAGTGATATTGAATATTGATCCGCCAATTTTTTCTCGAATTTGTCGATGAATGTCGACTATCAATTTGATTCATTTTACCAGTCACCGAAAATGAATCTCGATCGTAGATTCTTTAACTTCTTCAATATGCAAAATTGAATCCGGACCATCGATCTGTTTCATTTTCGAAATGGTTGAAAATGAATCCAGACCATTGATTTTTATCCCTTTTCAAAACGCCAAAAACTTGTAAGATTTTAATAAACTCATGATGAATCTGGGTTGTTGATATCAAGATCAAACGTGATCTTAGCCATCGATTCATTAAACTCTCTCAGTTCATTCGAACTCCATTGGAAGGTGAATTTTGACCTTGTAGGTTGAATCTAACTGTGCAATCCAACTTATTGATTCTATTAAACCTCTTAGACATTTTTGAATCATTCAAAAGTTGAATTTGTTAATGAATTTGGGAATTTTTCTTTGAGTTTTCACCATTTTCCCCCAAATTCATCACAGATAAAAATCCATAACAATGGATTTTACCCAAATTCACATTGATTATTGGATCATATGGGTCTAATGTTTAAAGTAATATTTGATACCACTTTGTAACACACCCATCCCCATGTTGGGTCATGCCACTACATAATACCAATCTGATACCAATTCTAAATGAAAAAATAATATACAGCATGACATTCAAACTCATTCAATTGTCCATACTAAATAAAAATGTAATTGAAACTACTTTGATTATGCAAAAAAATAACTAATCACATATATAAACGCTCAACCACATAAATGGAAATCCATATTCATGATTTTACCCACAACAAGTAGAATTAACCCAAAATAACTCAGAATAAAATTCACAACAACTACATCAACATTTAACATGAATAAACACAACAAATAAGAACACTTATATTATAAAATATGAACCCACTAAAGAGGACGGATGTTTATCCCAACCATAGACTTGTTTTTCGAGTTATCAACAACAAGTCACCCTCAAGCTAGGTCTACGAATTCACAAGAGATGATGGTCCCTAAGGCTAGCTAATGTGCCCCTCACAACAATCAATTTCCCATAGATAATTCTAGTCCACCAACTCTCTTCCTCACAACCTACACAACACAAGGTATGGAATCCCCTTTCAATGTTGATAGTCCATCGTGCCTTTCAAATCCCCTCCAGGGCTTCCAACACAGGTTGGACAGGAAACATCTCTGCTGGGACCTTAGGTATTCTACAATTGTAACAGGAATTCACACAATAGCAAAATGATTACTTCCCTTGAAAAATTTCAAACATGATCTTTGGTATAGGCCCATAACCTCTCTTCCCATGAAATTATAGCTCTAAACGACTACCAAACATATCCAAAATAACAACCTTCAAGATTCAACTCTCCAAGATCACTTGGTGTCCAAAAATCTCCTTATAAAACCTGCTATGCATGAAAAAAATGTGAATTTGTAATCTTGCCCCATCTCCCCATATGAATTTTCTCTCTTTCTCTTTCTTGCTTGAATTACACCCTTCCACAAGATAATTATACTCAACCCCCATGCTCTTAATAACTATATAATGTGACTTCTCACACCCACCCTTTTACATGAATTCAATGATTAGGATTTAGAACACTCAACCAAAAAATGGAAGGTTCATAGTAAGTACAATTTAGAAAGAAATGGGTTGGGGGTTTAATAGACACATGTAAATTATCTCCATTTTACCCCTTCCCTCTCTTATGGGAACTAACCCTCCAAATATTTGGTTGTGTTTATCTATAGTTGGCGATACATTTTATTTATTATACTCAATTTACATCATTTACATATTACATCGATTGGATTTCAACCATACATTAAATTTACAATATACATCGCTAGTATGGAGTTTAAATGATGATGTTACATAAGAGAACACTTTCAAAATAAACAAGATACACACAAATATAGTGCAGGAGACGCAAAATGTGCATAACGCCCCACTAAGTCTTATTATTGCAAAATAGTTACAAAATGATCACTACCAACTAGGTTTACAAGTTGGAAAAAGTCACATGACTCCCCTCCCCTTACCATGAAACTCATACATAGCTTTGTCACACCAAGACTCATATCTTGTAACAAATTGTGAAACTTCTATGGTGCAACTCCGCTATAGACTCACTGTATCTTCTTTGTCACAAGACTTCACATAGACTTATGGTTTTGTCTCATAGGTTTGTCACCCAGACTTGCGAAAATACTTCCCCAAAATTATCCCAAAGGAAGGACTCCCCAACTCTTTCCATGGAATAGCCTCAAGGAATCACAAGTCCTCCAAGGTGGATAAAATTGGCTCCTTGAGGGAGATCACATCTCTTCATCCAACTCTGCCTCATAATTTCATAGTTAATCTTTCTCTCCTTGTTGCCCAAAATGGTTATTTCATTGGTTGTGCTCCTTTTTTCTCTTATATGGACTCCAAAGTTCACCATCATGATTTTTCGCATCCTTTGGGTGTTTTTCTCCCTTTTGTGAGACATCATGCCCAAACGAATTGTCACACCTCTTTTTGGACTCGATGTTCCAAAACAAACCTATGCACCCATCAACTATCGCATCCCCTGGGACTAGTGCACCCCAAACTTGGTTCTCTCCTCATGTCGACACATACCAACCTCTTTTTTTCTCCCCACCTTGTTCTTTTCCTCATGGTCTGGAAATCCCCTTGGTGTGTTCTCATTCCCAAGGTGACATCTTGACCCACTAGTGCAACACTTGGGTGCCAGAGAAACCCCAGTTTTTATCTCCTTGAGTACTTGAGTGATCTTATTTGCGCCCTTATATCATAATACCCTACACCCTCTCCCATCTCAAGTAGTTTTCATCCTCAATAATATCCAAAAAATATGTGATATCCAAGTCTCTTCCCAAGCGTGTTCCCTCATCCCAACTAAGTCTATTGAAAACCCCGAGTTTTGTGCGAACTAAAAACCCCAAATTATGCAAAGTGAAAACCTCAAGTTTCCTTGTGAAGTGGAAACCCCATGTTTCCAAATTGCACCGCAATCATCCAAAACCTATGCAACCATCCACAGTGCCATCTTCCCAATGTTGTGTGTGACTAATTTGTCTTCTACAATTGAAATACGTCTCTTCCCTAACTATGTCTACATTTTCCAAGTTTCCATTGTCCCACTACAAATATCACACTTTGTTTTGTTGTTGTTTTTGTTTCCTCAACTGCCACTGTAACCGCATGAAAAATATCTAAGTGTTGAACTCATGTGAACTTGTTGCTACATCCATGCTTCAACCAACTATGTCATGTCTTTGCGCATTGATATCCCCCATGCCTTGGACTGATTCAATATATAGTCCAATTGTCACACCCAACCCATGAGAATACATTTTTGGGTTGTTATATTCTTTGTAGTGAAAGTGTAGTCGAGGTGGATCGAATGAAGTTTGAATTCAAGGTAGATTGACAATAAGTCGAAGGTCAAGGTTATTCGACTAGGTAAAGTCGAAGTCGAAGGTCAAGGAAGTGAGACATGGTAAAGGAATCGACAGCATGTCAAAGTGGTCAACCAACAAGAGGCTGACAGATGGATGTGTAGTGACTAAATGAAGACCAAATGAAGTTCAACTGGTAATATGACTTGGAGTCGACTATAACAGAATCCTGAGATTTCTGGAATTTGTAGCCAATGATCTGCATGGATCTATAACCATTTTTGCACACCAATTCTTTAGGATTTTTCCTATTGTAAAGCCTATAAAGAGGCGTGTTGTAAGGCCATAAAGGCTAATGAATAAATTGTAGGATAACCACTCTTTAGAGAAATTTTTAGATGTAGGTTGTTGGTCATGCAGATGTAAGACAGACTGGCTACACGGTTGTTCTTACGAAGGAAATAGGGTATGATGTCGATTTTGTTCTAATTTTGGACCAAGGTTATACATGTAACCTTTTATTCAGATTGAATAAGACAACAAGAGAGAAAAACGTTGAAGGAATGTTGGTTTTCTTGGTTTGGGTTTCCAAGGTAAAATCTCTGTGAACTATGTGATTTCTTTGTCATTTATGTTCTTGATTAAATTCTTCTTCTCTTTTGCTAGGTTTAGTGTGGAAGTGTCTCTCATTTATTGACAAGTGGAATCAAATATGTGTTAGTCTTTGACGAGTGTATCATATATTGATTTATCAATCTTGATTTGAGGAATAAACCCTAGGTACAGTAAGAGTTGTAAGTCATAAATTGTGTTAAAGATCATGGTAAATAATGGTGAGAAATTCAAGAATAGAGATAGAAAAATTCAATGGCCATAATTTTGAGCTTTGGAAACTTAAAATGGAAGATATTCTTGTACATCAAGGACAATGGACAATGGTCTATCCGAGTACCCATCCGATAGGAATGTCGACGAAAGAATGGGAGAGACTCAAAAGAAGATAAAGAAGTACAATTTGGCTTTCTCTTTCAGATTCGGTAATGTTGAATGTCTAAGGTGAATATTCGACCAACAAACTGTGGGACAATATGGGAACCTTATACTAGTCGAAATATCTGGTAAATACATTGTTTCTCATAAATAAATTGTATCTTATGAGAAAGAGTGATGGAATTTTGGGGACTGAGCATTTAAATGCGTTTACCACCATTTTATGTTAGTTATCATCTATGGATATTAAAATCACTAAGGATGAGAAGTGTATAATCCTATTATGTTCTTTTTTAGACTCCTCGAATAGCTTAGTCCTGGCTATAGGGAGTGATACAACCACACTAGCGCTAGAAGATGTGTTTTCTTCTTTGTTGTCAGAAGAAATGAGAAGAAAGAACATGGAAGGATCAACCAAAGATGATTTAGTTGTGAGAAATCGAATGGTTGAAGGAGATAAAGGAAAATTCTATGGTAGAAAGTCTAAGTCAAATGATAGATCAAAATCCCTGGTCCAATTGACAAGAAAATGTTGGAAATGCAGTAAATATGGGCATTATGAAAAGGAATATAATTTACAGGCGATGGAAGTCAGTATGAGATATGACAAGAAGTAGTCAACTAAGAGAAAGACAACCCTGGATAAGGGAGGTGATCTGTACCTGGCATCGACTAGTACACAGTTGGATCAAGGTGTTTGGTTGATCAATGTAGGAGAATTCTATCATATGATACCACATAGAGAATGGTCCTGTGAGTATGAACGATATGACGGAGTTTCTGTGTTCTTGGGGGATGACTCGACAACAAAAATTGTTGGACGAGGAATAGTTTGAATGATACTACAGGATGGGAGGAAAATAACCCTTCCAAGTGTGCTACACATTCTAGGTTGGGCAAGAAATATGATATCTGTCAGTAATATGAGTGATGTTGGGGTACACACTTTGTTTCATAAGGATACATGCAAGATGGTCAGAGGTGTGATGTTCTTAATGAAGGGATTTTGGATTGGAACCCTATACAAGTTATTAGGGAATTTCGATTCAAATAGATGAAACAACATCGTTGCTTCTGAAGTTGACTCAACTTTGACTCAACTTGACCTGAATCAGGATGAGTTGGTACAAACCAACTCGACAAGATATAATAAAATCGAAGTGACCATGCTATGACATGAGAGGATGAGACACATTGGAGAAAACGGACCTTAAGCTATGCACATCAAAGGTATGGTCAAAGGTTTTACTGAATGTTGTTTATAAGTAGACTTTCATGAACATTGCATATATGGAAAACAAAGTGAGGTGAGGTTCTCATCTGGAGTGACAAGGTAAAATGGAATTCTAGAACTGGTTCATAGTGATGTGTTTAGCCTGGTTATAATGGATTCACATGGTTTATCCCATTATTATGTCTCCTTCGTAGGTGAGTTTTCCAGGAAGACATGGATATATGTCTTAATGAATAAATTAGAGGTTTTCAAGAAATTTAAAGAGTTTAAAGATATTGTAGAAAACCAAACAAATAAGAAGATTAAGGTGTTGAGAACTGACAATGATGGTGAATTTTGTGGAAAATAATTTTATCAGTTATGTAAGAAGTGTGGAATAACACACCAAAATAACATACCATATACCCCACAAAAAATTGGAGTTTTTGAGAGAATGAGAAGAGCATTTATGGATAAGGAATGGAGCATGCACAATGGTGTTGGTCTCGCACAAGAATTCTGGAAAGATGCAGTCGACACTGCAAGATATCTGGTGATTATGTATCCTTCGTCAGTGTTAGTCGACATGACTCCACATGAGTTATGTTCAGGTAAGAATCCTTCGGTTGCACATATCAAAGTATTTGGTTGTGATGAATTTGTGCATGTTCCCAAGGAAAATAGGAACAAGCTGGATAAGAAGGTAGTCAAATGTATTTTCATTTATGAAAGGATATAAGCTATGAGATCCTGCATCAAGGAGAACAATGTACAATCAATATGTGGTCTTCATAGAAGTCAGAGGTAAGTCTGATCCTGAGGAAATTTTTTAGACCGAGAATAATCCTGAGATGGTGCGGTTTGAACTAAATAATAAAGAAGATGATTCAGATGAGTTGATTGAATATGAGGAAGAGGTGGAACAATAGACTTTGGTAGTAAGGAGGTCATAAAGAGTAATAAAATCAGTCGAAAGGTATATTCCACCCAACTTTTATTATGCATTTGTGCTAACTGCCATATACGATGATCCCAAGTCAGTCGGTGAGGAAGTTGACTCGACAGAGGGTAAAATATGGAAGGGCGCCATGGTCTAAGATATGGAATCCTTGCACAATAATGAGACATGGGATTTAGTCAAGTTACCTGGTGGAAGAAATCTCGTCGATAGAAAATGGGTATTCAATAATAATATGAATTCTAGAGGACAGGTAGATAAGTTCAAAGATCGACTGGTAGAGAAAGGTTATTCCCAAGTCGAGGGACTCAAATTTGGTGAGTTTTTTTCCCCTATTGCAAAACTAACTTCCATTAGAGTACTAATGTCTCTAGCTGCAACATTCGATCTAGAAATAGAAAAAATGGATGTGAAGACAGTGTTCCTACATGGGGACCTGAAAGAAGAAATTTACATGAAACATCATGAAGGATTTGTAGTAAAGGGAAAGCAAGAGTTAGTGTGCAAACATAAAATATCCCTCCACATCTTAAATCAATCGCCAAGGATGTGGTACTAGAATTTTGACACATACATCCTTAGTTTTGGATTTGTGACAAGAAAAGATGATCACTGCACATATTCCAAGGAAGAAGGTGGGAATTTCATATATGTATCTTTGTATGTCGATGACATTTTGTTGATTGGAAACAACAAGGATTCAATAAAGGAGATAAAGAAGTAGATATCCTCTGAGTTTTGCATGAAGGATATTGGTGTAGCTAACTTCATTCTATGAATGGAGATTAAGAGAGATTGAGCCACTAGAAAGTTTTGGTTGAATCAGATGAAGTCTATTGAAATAGTTGATGGGTGTTATATATGCACTAAAAACACACTAAAAACCCTCAATTAAATTGTCAACCCGGGGTATGTAAACTTAGAGTTGTAGCAAAATATATGCCAAAGGTAGAAGGGTTGGTAGTAGTATAGTATAACTAAGGAAATGGCTATCTAAGGTCTAATATATTCAAGAAAACCTATCTAATGAGAAAACTCTACTAAGAAAGTTTAAACTATGTAACCTAAGTACTTTTGGGCCAAGGATCTATGGATAGTTCTAAGAAAGCAAGTAAAAACCCTATGTAAAGAAAACTAGTTCATAACAATAAGCAAAAAAAGCTATTAAGCATAACAATAAGAAAATAACCAAATCAAACTACTTTAACTTGCCAACCTACATTCAATGAGAAACTATCCTATGAAATCAAGTAAATAAACAAGCCAACAACTATTCTATTAAAGCAAATAAGCAAGTAAGAAAAACAACTAACTAACCTATTAAAGTAAAAAAACTAACTAACCTATTAAGGCAAGTAAACAACTAACTACTCTAAGATAAATTCTACTACAAGTAATCTAATTAAACTTCTCATTGAACAACTATCTAACCTAAGAGGCAAGTGAACTATGTTCTTAATTCAAACTTCAAAACTATCTCTAATTCATAAAAGAAAATCTATTTAATTGAAAGCAAGAGAAATTAACAACTAGTCTTGAACCTATGATAAGCAAGCTACTATTTAATCTATCAAAGCAAAGACTATCTATCCTACAACAACAATAAAACTATCTATGAAAACAAGAAACTATCACGCATTAATCGTCAATAGTATAATGAGACTATGCTAATAAACTCAATTTCATTCTATACTAATGAAGCAAATTCATACTACACTGAACTCATTAATTAACTACAACTTAAAATTGCAACCTAAATCTAAGCAAGGAATTGCATAACATAAACTAAACTAGCTCTATCTTAACAATTCAAATTGCAAAAAGGGAAATGCTCATAAACATAAATTAAACAATATTCTAGCATATGACAAGTAATGAAATGAGTAAACTAGCTAACAAATAGATAATCAAAGACTAAATAGCATTTGAATAAGAAATTTGCAAATAAAAACTAACACTATCACTGTCCATCCACCAAATCCTTGTTAAAGAAAACCCAAATTAAAACTCTGTTCTACTCTATTTAAAACTCTGTTTTAAATTTAATTCTAAAAGCATAAAATAAAATGCAGTCTAAATCTAATTGCACATGGGGTTAGTCTATGAATTTGCAAATTCGTTTCTATCTATAAAATCAATGCATATTAACACACGCCTTTATACTAACCCGCAAAAGAAAATCAAAACAATTAAACTATAACAACAAACTAATTAACAAGAAAATAATGCATATATATGAAATAAAGAGAGACAACTAAACTATAAAATGCATAAATAAACTAAAGAATAGTTACCAGACTACTGGTGGGCCCCCCAACAAGTTGTGGTCACTTTCTAAAAGTACACCACTAGCTTAGCAAGATGAATTCACCATTAAAACAAAGAAACATAGTTTTATATAACTTCGGCAATGGAAAATGACAAAAATAAGAGAGAGTCATGTTTTTGTCCAATTCACTACTCTATTGCTTATTAACCTATTGTTTGACCATCCTAGTGGTATTTATAAGTTTACAGACCAAGTGGTCAACCACAGGAGGGTCGAACCACTTCTAAATTTGGCAATTTACATTAGATGATGCCCCAACTGCTGAAATGGAGCGGGCCAATAATCACCCTGTCAAACAAACAAAATTGAGTTGTCGGAAGTTCAGTAGCTAGAGGGGGCAAGCATGAAAAAAACCCACATTCCTGATTCGCACATCACTGGATACCAATACCATAACTGCCAAGTTTCCCTCCATTTTTATGCAAGACATGGTGTTGTACGTAGTGCTGGATCGGGTACCGGATCGAGTGATGGAAGGAGTGTTGGAGGTAGAAACGTGGTGCGTTTTCTCCCTATAACACCAGAAAAACGTGAATTAGATCTTTGGAATCATAAAATGTGATGAATTATACTCAATGTTGACATCAAACATGAATTATACATCCCTGGTGTAGATCATACTGTTTTAACTTAAAATTCTTCAAAAAGATCCTTCAAAGCATCAAAATCACATATGTACATTCAGAAAAAGTGTCTAATAACTGTCATAAAATTGATCATGCCTCGAGCCCAACATTACCCCCAGACTTACGAATTTTTAGGTCCCACTGCAAAAAAAAATAAGTTACCCCTCGTGACTAGGCTTGCTGAGGAGGATCATCTTTGGAAGCTTCTCCTTCTTGCTATGAAGACTTTTCCTTGTGCCTCTTTTGTTGCTTCAGCTATGCTCTAAGGCTGTGGTTAGATTTGGTCATCTCATCGACCAACCATTGAAGAGAGTTAACCTTTTCTTGGAGGACTGCATTATCATGATGAAGGTGTGCATCTATTGTCTTCCTTTCCTCCAACTATTGGAGAAGTTGATGTTTTTTCTGTAGCTTCTCTATGGTTGGGGCAGAATTGGTGATTTCTGAGGAAGGATTAGATCCTTAAAGGGATGTGGACAATCTATCAGTTTTAGGATCTATAGTAGGCATGGGTGAAGTAGGAGTGATGGGGGATTGGTAAGGAGAGGTAGGCTTTGATTTTTTTTTTCTTAGTGGCTCTAATCCATCTGCAAAAACTTCTCTAAGTCTCTTATGAGGGTTCTCAAGATCGGAGGACACTTGGATATGATTCGAGGAAGGAATGGGCATTGCATAAGGTTTGGTTCTTGTGCTCTAGGTACTCTTTCAAAAGGGCCCTTTACCAAATCCATTGGCTCCCCTCCTATTTGTGGGAATGATGGGAAAGTCTTGTTGAATTACTTCTTAGATATTTTTAGGTGTAGGATCAAGAGAGATTGAAGGTATTGAGGGATTAACAATAGGATTCTTTTGGTCGTTTCTCTTGGTGTTTTTACCCAATGAAGAAGTAGGGATATCAACAAGCTTTTTGTATTGTTTTGGCAAAGAGAGGGTTTGTGCAAGGGGGTTTGGAGTTCTTGGAGAGAGAGGCTTGGATGGAGATATAGTTTTTAGGCTAAGTGGCTTTTTTCCAGTCCTAATTGTCAGGTGAGGGTTTGCAAATCGATAGATAAAGGAATCCCAAGTTTTCCCCTATTTCTCTAGTTCAGCTGAACAAGAAGTTTGATCAAGCCATGGTGAAAGAGACTGTTGTGGGGGTTAGTCACATTCTTCCTCACTTTAGAGGACAATTCCCCAAGATTTTTAAAAAATATAAGGGGAAGTTCAAAGGTTTGCTGAGAAAATGAGCCAACAATCTAAAATGACAAGATTTGAAAGTGGAGTATCTACCTTCACAGGTAATCAACCTTGTGATGATGATGAGGGTTTTGATCAATTCCACCTTTATCCACTCCCTAGAATATCCTTTTTCTCCTGAACTGTTCTTGAATTCGGGCTTAAAAACTCTATTATAACTTGAGCGTGGTAATTGGTGGCTTTTGAACCATCTATCTCCCATTCTTGGGAGCTTTGTAGCTGCAGCAATGGAATCTTCTAAGACTTCAAAGGTAAGAGACCCTACATGTGTTGTCTTCCCATCGAAACAAAGGGAGAATTGCATGGATAGGTCATCATCATGGCCCTGCAAGGTAGACAAAAATGGCCCCCATCTTGCGCGCAAAAACACCTCCCTGCACTATGAAAATTCGGGAATGGAAAAGAGATATTCATAGGAAGAGGATTCGTACCTCCAAGGCATTGTGGAAAAGGTGAAATTCACCAGGAAAAAGTGTGAACAGGCCAAGTGATGGCACAAATTGGGCATGGTCTGAGTGCGATTTGAACAGGGGAAGAGATGGCAGGGGTTGGGCACGATTTCTTAACACGGGGCAAAGAAAATGGCAAGGGTGAATGGAGATAATGGTTTCCCAGCCCGATTTTGAATGCGCCTATAGTGGAGTAGGTTGAACACATGTGCGCACGGGCTGTCATGTGTGGAAAATTTGAATTCAATGTCTCGTTTTTGGAGGTAATGCAATGATGCACAGTTAGATCAATGTCCAAGTATTTTGACTTGGACATTTTATCATGAACATATAAAGCATCTTCAATCAATTGCCTGCAACCAATTCAATTGAATGTAATTGAGTTCTAGTTACCTAGAATCTAGGACAGTTACCGGTGTGTAATTCATATGGTACTTCATTTGGCACCACATACGACATTTCATATGGCACTTCATATGGTACTTCATATGGTACCTATGTGTTAAGTACACTTACACTTCTTAAAATGGATAGCCTTCAAATTTGAAGTGTTTTTGACAATCACAATGGAAAATGAGCAGAGGCAGAATGTTCCCTTGTTGTTGATTTTGCCATCATGCTCACTCAATCCTCTTGCATATGACATATAATGTCAAACCTACAATGAACAGGTTATAGAAAGTAAAAACATGTATTGTCAAACCTACAATGTACATCTTGTAATGAAAGATAAACCGATAAAAGTGGTCTGGCTTGTTAAGAAATTTATAGCACACAAGATTTTAGCATTTCAAACATAACATGACTATTAATGTAATAACCGGTATCATAGAAATAATACAAAAATTCTTGCAAATATTTATTTCTCTAGGAAATGATCATTTTCCAGCTCATGAACCCCTCCCCCACACCTAAGTATTGTGACACCTCACAATCAAAAGAATAGGAAACCAGTCAGTATCCCCCAATAGCCGAAGATTTATAGTATGTCAAGTGTAGAAATAAATTTCACAGATTGGTCTGACGAGACGGTTAGAAGATGGCCCCACCTATAGGATAAGAGATCCTATATATAGATAAGAAGAGATAAGCAATAGAGTTTCAAGATAGTCTTAGAGTTATTTCCCAATGGCAAGTGTATGAGATTCATTAACCTTAGCTTAACCACACATACTTCATGTCATCTTTTTCTGCAAGTAATGTCGTACATCAGGAAAAGTTTAAATTTATTATTTATTTTTGTCAGATTACCATCCTCGCTAGGTAGAATGCCCCGCTGCTAGTAAGCATGTTCAGTACTCCAGTGGGTTTACCTAGTCATACCACAAGCCGATACCTGCTACCAGTAGACTTGTTCAATATCCCAACAGGTTAGCCTCTTACACCCTTAGAGACTGGCCCTCCATCTTTTAATATTTTAGTATAATATTGCTTTATGCAAGAAGACGGGGGAACAACTCTGAAAAC
>JASDQU010104310.1:0-38880 GCA_032191745.1 Picea mariana | reverse complement strand
TGCTTCTACATCTTGAATATATTGTGATCTCCATGTGTTGATGAATCTTGTATGCACTTAATAACTCAATAAATTAGTAGTAGTTAGTGATTCCAAGAAAGAATTTGGCTTGGGATGATTACATGAACACACCAATGAGATTTCCTAACCATGAGGAAAAACACAATACAAGGCACACCAAAAAGGTTGGGGCACATCGACATGAGGATCCCACGAAGGTTGGGGGGCGTCGATCCCAATGGACACGACACTTAATGGGTGCACAGGTTTGTTTGGGCACACTGAGTCCACAAAGGAGCACGAAAAGTTTTTTGGCGTGGTAGTTCATTAAGGGGTGCGCCACACCCAAAGGAGGAGACTATACAGGATGGTGACCTTTAGAGTCCATATAAGATAACAAGTGCGCACAACCAAGGAAATCGGTTTTTGAGCAATAAGGAGAGAAAAATCAATTTCGTGATTTATAGGAATACTTGGATGAAGAGAGATGAGCTTCTTCAAGGGGACAAGTCACTCCACATGGGGGGACTTATGTTGCCTTGAGGTGATTATGTTGATAGAGTTGGGGTGACCTTCTTTTGGGCTCAGTTTGTGGAAGTATTGTCACAACTCTGAGTGACCTAGCTATGAGACATAACCATAGGTTTGTACAAAGTCTTGTGACAAAGAAGAGATGGTGAGTCTGTGGGGGAGATACACTGCAGGAGTTGAAAAATTTATTATGAGGGATGAGTCTTGTTGTGACAAATTTGTGTATGAGTGTCTTGGTGAGGTGAGGTGAGTCATGTGACTCTACCCAAGTTTTAAACATAGCCAGTAGTTCTTATATTATAATTTTTTCACAATAATAATACTTACCCATGTGTTAGGCATATTTTGTGCCACCCATGATATATATGTGTGTCTCTTGTTTGTTTTTCAAGTGTTCTCTTCGTTTCATGGATGTATGCTTAAACAACTAAGTGCTAAGACTGTTGGAAAATTATTTAAGTATACAAGAGAGTTTCACTAGGGTAGGAGTGTGACCCGCCTGTAGCCTAGACGAGAGTATGGGTATGCTCTAGGTGAAGATGTGTAGTCTGGATGAAGTATTATTGGTTTTTCCAAGAAGCCAAGTGAGAAACATCATGGTGTTGCACGCTCTCAAGATGTGCACAATCACAAGATTCTGGCAGGCACATTGTGGGGACCTGATAGAGGATATTAGAGAAGATTTGACTCTTCACCACTACCGCAGTCAGAAAGGTGGTGTTGAGGTGCACAATAGTTGGTTTCATAGTTTGTTACAAGATAGTTCAATGGGAATGTTTGAAAGCTTGGTGAATGGTTTGGTGGAGTGAACTGGTTCATCATAGATACTTTGCATCAAACTTACGACATAGGTTCTAGTTGATTGTGTAGTGTAAGGTTGATCTGGGCACACACCTTGTATGGCCCAAGAGCATAGTTTGTGGTGAAACAAATTACTTGGACAGGGAGGGTGATTGCATAACTCATCGCAGAGTTCATCACAAGAATTGTCGTAGATTTGATCACGTAGGAAGCTTGGGCACATACATGATGAAGGATTAGTAAGGTGGATTGGCCTGTCACGAAGATAGTCTTGGCGCAGACTTAGTTAGTTTGATTTACGATAAAAGTAAGTGTTATACATATGTGCACACCTTGAGAAGACCGAACACAAAGTTCATGGGTTGAGTCGAGCACTTGGTAAAGGAAGTTGAATGCAGGACTTGTCGCAGATTTAATTGCAGAAGTGATCACATAGGGTTATCGTAGAAGTGATTGTGAAGGGGAGTAGTTCTGGGTTGTAGTGAGTTGGAGCATTTGGGTGAGTTGGATGACTTGAAATGAACTAGAGTAGCTTCGCAACAAGTTAGTTGCTTGGGAAAATTTTCATCATGACATATTTGTGTCATGCATCACTGAGAAAACCACTTGAGTTGAGATGGGTTGTTGGATGAGTGGGTCAACTGCAACCTTTGGATGAGGTATCTATTTGCATAGTTATTGATCCAGGTGGATATTGGTGGCCACCCACCTATTCCAACTAGCTGCTCATGTTTGTTTTTTATTCAACACGTCTTTTTGTACTGCTTTATAATTGTGAGTTCTACACTTCTGTGGATGTCTAAAGCCTCACACATTCTCCAGGTGGATACGGGTGGCCTCTCACCTAATCCAACTGGATTATTTTGTATGTTTTCATGTCAACATATCTTGTTGTAATTCTAGGGTTTTTTTGGGCCCCTAAATTTTGTTTTTTTGACTCGCCATAGTCAGACTATAGATGGAGTTAGAGTCTAATGACAAAATGTGTAGTTCTTTGAAAGACCTTTCCAACGGGCTATCACGTGCCTAAAACAGAGGCTATATGAAAAACTTACAGCCCTAGGAAGTTGAGGTACCAAATTACACCAACTTATCTATAGCGCCCACATAACTTTTGTCGTCTCACCTTCTACGGTTAGGTTTTTGGATTTCTAGGGTTTGGGCATTCATGAGTAATATCAAAAAGGACTATGGAGACTCATTGTAATCTATTATGCTCATACTGATGCGAGTAGCAGCCACATCTCTTCTCAGATATAACTACCATCATTTCAACAAGCTTTAGTTCTACAGTTTTACAGTTTCAACCTATTTCATTATTTAATAGAAGATATTGTTCACTGGATATTTGTGTTATTCTACCTATCTCTTTGTTTATTGATTCATTCTGTTAATCATTTCGTTCCGCTCCTAAATCCATATCCGTGGTATCAGAGCAATCTACTCTTTATTTATTTTTCTTCGTGCATGTCCCCGACAAGGTCTGGGTACAAAAATTTGGGTCTCAAACCAATCGAGCCATTACCATATCGGTCACACCAAGCCTGACAATAACCCATGGGAGACGAAAATAAATATGGAGTAGGAGATTATATTAAAATGTTCCTCGAGGAAGCCCTTGCGTGACAAAGGAACAAAATGATGGACAACTTGGTGCAGATCCTTCGACGGTAGCCCATGGGAGAAGCATCTTCATCAAGCGACCATGGAACCCCCTTCAAGGTACATGTAAATTTTGTATTCCATTATTTGAAGGACTGATAGATGCAGATGCTGTAGATAAATGGTTAAATTTTCTCGAAGGATATTTTTCGTTCCACAAATTTTTCGATAGGGAAAAGATCACTTTTGCACTCCTCAAGGCCATTCCCCATGTTAAATACTGGTGGGATACTTACTCTAAGAAAAGGGTCATGGAGGAATCTACAATTTTTGTGGTGGCCCCTACATAGGATTCCTTTTGGGACGCCATTAGAGAACAATACTACCTTGTTGGAAGCTATGAGGACTAGTACACCAGATGGACCACCCTTTATCAAGAAAGAGACCAAACAGTGCATGAATTCACCAATATTTTCCATACCCTACACACAAAATTGAGTATCAAATATTCTTAGCATCATCTGGTGCTAAAATATTGTGGTTTTCTACATAGATACATTCAAACAAAAATGGATTTCATGGACATTGCCTCATTAGACACAACTTACAAATACACTATCAAGATCAAGCAAAACTTTAAGCAGAAACGATGACAGTTTGGATCTGAAAACCCCTCACAGCTGAAGTTGGTCAAAGTAAACCCCAACCCACAAAGCAAGGGACGAAGTCGAGATGGCCACCCTCAAGAAAATCCTTCCAAGCCGCAACACAAGAAGGGAAATGAGAAGAGGAAGAAGGACACACAAAAATGGTGTGAACACCATAAAAGTCCTTGGCACAACACCGACTAATGTCTCTCCAAGAAGTCCCTCGTGGTTGAGCTGAAGGCTTCCATGTCAGGGGCTGATTCTAATTCTGAGTCAAATCCTAAAGGAGGGAAGTGGATTATCAATGTTTAACCCAGTGCCATGGTCGCTACCACCAAATTCTGGCCAAGCGAACCAAAATAAACAGAGGAAGGGGAACACCTATTTGATTTGCAGATGTGGGTCAAGGTGGCGCCAATTCATTTCATTTTTGATAGCAGTAGTCAGAAGAACCTGATTTCAGTAGAGTTCATCAAGCAGCTGAAACAACCAATGACACTACACCCACAAACCTACACCATGGACTGGCTTCGTCAAGGGAGAGATCTCCGTGTCAGCCAACAATGTCATTTTCCCTACGACATCAAGCCTTTAAAAGATGAGGTACTGTGTGATATTTCTCCCCTTGAAGTTTGTGATGTTCTTTTAGGAAAATCATATTTGTGTAAGCCTCATGTTGTGTATAAGTATAGACCCCGCAATGTTATTATTAGTTTGGGTATAAAATTGTACAGGACCCCAAAGGTGGCACCGCCTACTGCTATTTCTTTAATAT
Source organism: Picea mariana (assembly GCA_032191745.1). NCBI lineage: Eukaryota > Viridiplantae > Streptophyta > Pinopsida > Pinales > Pinaceae > Picea > Picea mariana. The sequence goes on along the minus strand of JASDQU010104310.1, from coordinate 34,524 downwards.
CTTCTAAGAAATGTAGTAAGGTCATTTCACAAACCGATAATCTTGTCTTCTTTGTGATCCGTGTTCACAATAAGTGGAAGGTCACTACCACATCTGTGGCCTCTACACAATGCCTCTCTTTGCAGTGGAATCAAGTGGACGGGATCATGGAAGAATACATAGACATCTTCGTCTCACCTACAAGTGTACCAACACACTTCCAAGTCAAGAATCCAATTGATATGACCCCCGACGCACCTCTACCTAATGGACTATTCTATCAGCACTCGCTGATGGAGAATGAATAAATCAGGCATCAGATCCAAGAGCTTCTTCAAAAGGGGAACATTAAACCCATCTCCTCCCCTTGTAGAATCCTGATTGTACTGGTGCAAAAGAAGGATGACACTTGGTGACTCTACATTGATTACAGAGCCGTAAACAAAATCACAGTCAGGAACCACTACCCCATTCTCGGGATTGATGAACTTATTGAACAACTCAATGGGGAAAAGTTCTTCAGCAAGATTGACTTAAAGTCTGGCTACCACCAGGTTCCTATTGAACCAACTAATGTCTGGAAGACAACCTTCAAGTCTAAAAAAGGTCTCTATGAATGGCTAGTTATGCCCTTTGGCTTAACAAATGCACCAACCACTTTCACGAGTTTGATGAACGATGTATTGAAACCCTTCACCAACTCTTTTGTGGTATTATATTTGGATGACATCCTCATCTTCAACAGAAAGTGGGAGGTGCACATGCGACATATTCAGTAGGTTTTGAGAACTCTGTGACAGCACAAGATTTATGCCAACTTGGAAAAATGATCTTTTGGAATGAATAGGATCCAATACCTGGGCTACATTGTTGATGAGAACGGGGTACATGTTGATCCAACTAAGATCTAAGTGATCCGTAACTGGCTAGCCCTGACCACACTGACCGAGCTTCAAATATTCTTGGGACTAGCCAATTTTTACTGACAGTTCATGTTGGGATTCTCCCATATTGCATGGGCCCTTATCCAGGTGACCAAGGGTGGTGGTAGGGCCAAGTTCATGTGGGTGAAGGAGAATGAACAAGCATTCGAAGATCTAAAACATTTCTTGTGCTCAACTCCAGTACTCTCCTTTTCTGATCTGCAACAACCATTCAAGATTGAGACTGATGCATCTGACTATGCTATGGGCGCAATTCTCACTCAAAACGGGCATCTGGTGGCATACCATAGTGAGAAAATCTCAGATACTGTCTGAAACGACCCCACCTATGACAAGGAAATGTATTCCATTGTAAAATCCTGTCATCAATGGAAACATTACATTCTGGGGAAAGAGACGATCATATACACTGATCACAAGCCTCTGCAGTTCATATATACACAGGAGAAATTGTAGAATGACCGCCATCAGAAGTGATCCACCTACCTACAACAGTTCCATATCAACATCAAGTAAAAGACAGGTATCTCCAATTGTGTCATTGAATGCCTCAGTCGGCCTCCTTTGGCTTCCCTCACCACTGTGCTTCATTCCTATGGACATGAAACATTAGAGTGGCCTCAACTTTACCAGCAAGATCCAGACTTTTCCACCACATATCAGCTCTTGGATACAGGCTCCAATGTCACTGATTTTCACATTCAGGACGAACTCTTATGCCACTTGGGCCATCTCTGTGTTCCTACAAGTGAGAGTGCAAAGATGATTTGGGAAGCCCACTACAGTTGGGTGGCAGGACATTTTGACCTAGAGAAAATTGTGGTCGTTCTTTAGAAACATTTTTATTGGCCAAAAATTTGACAGGAAGTTAGCAAGTATATCAAATCTTGCACTGCTTGTGCAACTGCCAAGCCAGCCATCAAGAACCAAGGTTTATACACCCCTCTTCCTATTCCCGAGAAGCTGTGGGAATCCATATCCATGGATTACATGTCTATTTTATCATCCACCAAGAACAAAAATGATTGTGTGTTTGTGCTCGTTGATTGGTTTTCAAATATGGACATTCTCATAGCCTGTAAGAACAATGTCACAGCGGAATATACTGCCAAGGTATTCTTCGAACAAGTTTGGGTTCACTTTGGGATACCACAGACCATCATCTATGACAGAGACAACATGTTCCTCAACACCTTTTGGTTGAGTCTCTGGTCTCTGTCGGACACCAAGCTCACAAAATCCAGTTCTTTCTACCCCCAAACTGATGGCCAAACCGAGGTCTTCAATCAGATGATTGTGCACATATTGCGCATGTACAATTCTAAGCATCCTCATACATGGGATGAGAGTCTCCCCTATGTCCAACATAGTTACAACAAATCTCTCCATAGTTCCACTGGCCATAGCTCATTTCAGGTGGGTCTCAGATTCCAACCCTTGGGCCCCATTGATGTTGCACTTCCTCTTGCCACCACATAGACAGACTCTTCCTCGATCAGTATGTGATCGACAAAGCCACCAAATTCATTGAGCAGATTCAACACATACGACAATAGGTCTAGAAGATTTTGTAGAAATCCAATGCTAAGAACAAGTTGCGCTATGATAAACATAGGGTACCACACCAGTTTCAGGTTGGCGACAAAGTTTGGTTACATTTTCAAAAGGAACGTCTCACCAAGCCCCATCAAAATCTTTTCCCACTTCATTATGGGCCTTACACTATCACCAAGGCTGTGTGTAGCAATTCTTTTGAGCTCAACACTCCACCTTTCCTTGGTTTTCATCCAGTATTCAATGTGGACCATCTTCGGCCATATTTTCCACCATTATTGGACACCTATGAGATCATCGAACAAATGACACCAACAGATCTCAACCTTGACTGCATGGAACAAGCATCCACCAATCATATAGTGGACACACAGGTCAAGGGCACTCGCCAAAAACAGATCCATATTTATCGGGTTATCAAGGCAGGGCAACTCTGACACCAAGGCAAGTGGCTCACCTGCGGCCAAATCCATTAGAAGTTTTCTCACCTGATGGGGGAACTCAATGTAATGGATACCATTGCTTCCTAAGGGGGGAGGATTGATCCAAGTGGATATTGGTGGCCACCCACCTATTCCAACTGTCTCCCCATGTATGTTTTTGATTCAACACATCTTTTTGTACTGCTTTATAATTGTGAGTTCTACACTTCCAGGAATGTATGAAGCCTCACACATTCTCTAGGTGGATACGGGTGGCGTATCGCCTAATCCAACTAGCTTATTTTGTACGTTTTCATTTCAACACATATTTTTGTACTTCCAGGGTTGTTTTGGGCCCCTAAACATTATTTTTTTGACTCGCCACAGTCAAACTATATACGGAGTCAAAGTCTGATGGAAGAATGTGTATTTCTATGAAATACCTTTCCAACAGGCTATCACGTGCCTAAAACGGAGGTTGTATGCAAACATTACGTCCATAGGAAGTTGAGGTACCAAATTACACCAACTTGCCTATAAGGACCACATAACTTTTGGCATTTCACCTTCTAGGGTTAGGTTTTTGGATTTCTAGGGTTTTTTCATTCATGAGTAATATCAAAAAGGACTATGGAGCCTCATTTTAATCCATTCTTCTCATATGGATGCACGTAGCAGCCACATCTCTTCTCAGAGATAGCTACCACATTTCGGGCAAGTTTCAGTTCTACAGTTTTAGCCTATTTCATTATTTAATAGAAGATATTGTTCACTGGATATTTGTGTTATTATGCCTATCTCTGTGTTTATTTTATCCAGTCTGTTAATCATTTAGTTCTGCTCCTAAATCCGGATCAGTTATGAAAGTTAGTTAACAACATTATGACATGGAAATCTAGTGGTGGGTGCATGGTTCCTTGAAGTAGAAGCGGTCAAGGTGCGGAGATAGAAGGACATTGAAGATGATTTCGACTGGTTGCATGGGAAGTTTGGGACTTAGATGTATTTCTAAAGGATGGAACCATCCTTATAACATAGTGAAGTTTCTCTGGAGGTTTATGTAGTTGCGTAGTGGTTGGGGGGAGTTCACGCAGAGAGTTAGTGGCTTGTGAAAGTGAAGTTCCAAGACAATAAACTTAAGCCATGGATGCAACCAAGGATGTCGTTGGAAAGGTATGGTTGGTTTTGAGTTCTTGCATTTCGTAAGTGTCGCAGTGAGTTCTTTGAAGGGAAGTTAGATGACTTGGTGGTTCAAGTGTAATCCATTTCCATAGTGAAAACTGATAGACTTAAGGGTGACTCAAGTGTTTCATAGTTGAAGAAGTCATGTAGCAGTTTGAGACGCCTTGATTTCAGTGAATGTGTGGAGAGATTGGAGTGACCTACTTGGACGAGTCCTGTGGTGGACTTGAGCATATTTGGATGCATTCATGGAGATATCTTGATGAATTTCTTAAATATTTGATGAGGCGCATTGGATAGGTCACTATAGTGAAGTAGCCAATGTAGTCTATATGTGACAAGTTTGAGAGGATTGATGAGGTGCCTAGGTTCTTGGTGCCTTACATAGATTTGTTGGGTCATGATATGACTTGAAATTCATGATGACAGTGCCATATTTTGGATTCTTGTAGGAGGTCGAAGGAAATTCCATTCTAGGAAATGGATGGAGTCAACAAAGAAGTCGACTAAGAATTGTTGGTAGTCAAACTAAATGGGTAGAATGAAGACCAAGTGAGTTGGGTGGTGTTTTCTCACCTTTGGTATGGGACATAGGATGAGGTATATCATACCTTGGTGACTTGCAGATGGTTCTGAAATGAATCAAAGATTCAAGAGGGTTGTTGTTTGGGTTTGGAAAGAGTATTAGTTCAAATGTGCGCAAGGCATGAAAACTATTTGGGCGTGACTCATTCTACTTAGAACATTTTCGACGTCTCATTGAGACATTTGAAGAGTGTGAGTAAATTGTCAACAATCATTGCATATGTTGATTTGCATAGGGGTGAATCAACAAAAGGAGGCGAGTTGAGGACTTTCCTTAGTTTTGGAGGATTGTGCAAAAAATCATATTTAAGCATGAATATATAACTTGGGAATGGGAGTTTATCCTATATTGGGAAACATGGTTGAGGGTGAAACCTAACCATTCCAAGGAATAGAGAGGTAGACACAACAACATGGTTAGGTGATGAAGTAATGGGGAAAATGCAATGTAAATATGTAGTTATTGTTGCATAAGGGACATTTCATATCTGAAGATGCAGATGGATATGGGGAGCATTCGTCCAAGGAAGATAGACTTGTGGACTTGATTGTAGTTTGAGTCACAAGAGTAGAGTTGGTTGGACATGAAGATACACAATGATTTCTCTTGTCTCTTTGTAGACTTGGATGAGATGTGGATTGTGTGCAAGAGATTGGCTAACTATGACATGGGGTAGGTATTGGAGTCAAGTTGTCGCAAATGACTTTGTGTTGGGATGAATTCATAGTGAAGCATGGTGAGGGGTGACATTACCTTGGTCTAAGGTCGTTGTGTGGATGGACTCAATTGCAGAAGGAAGTGACCAGGATTTGGGAATGTTGTCCATTCTCAAGGGAATTTAGTGCACGAGAACATGTCGAAGAGGTTGAAGTACGAATGCACCAGTAGGTTCGAAGTGCAACACTTAGACATATCAAGGACCTCATTGATGAAGATTTAATGATGGAAACAATAGTGAGGTAAGGGTGGACACTTTCAATAGTCTTTAGAGTTGGATGGAGTGACGAAGATGAGACAAAAAATACTAAGTTCGAGAATGAGGGAGTGCATGTCAGGAAAAGAGATACAATTCCACACTAAACCTAATAGAGGAGAAGAATAATTTAATCAAGAACGTAAATGACAAAGAAATCACACAGTACACACAGATTTTACCCTAGAAACCCAAACCATGAAAGCCAACATTCCTTGAGCATTTTGCTCTCTTGTTGTCTTATTCAATCTCAATAAATAGTTACATATCTAACCTTGGTCCACACATAAGACATAATTGACATCATACCCTCTTGCATGCTTAAGAAAAACCCTGTATCTAATCTGACTTACATCTGTGTTGTAAGTTTTAAACCTGTGAAGTAAAGCAATGCATATAGATTCTTAAGAAAAACAAAATTTAATCAATGGCTCATTCACATAGTACACAGAGATTTATACCGGAAACCCTCAACCGGGAAAACCTTTCTTATATTCATTATATCAAATTTCACCATTCACTATACAATATATACAATGTTTTTATGTATTTCGTAGATACCAAAACCCTAATCCCTAAAACCGAGATTATTTTTAGTAAACAGCTAAAAATAGCAAAAACAACCCAAAAAACAATTTCAAGGCGCTGCCCCGAAACGCTACGCATAACCAGGGGGGCATACCTGCCCCCCCCTAGGAACCCCCTAGGAAAACGCCCAACGCACACGGCACAAACAAAGCACTAGTACGAGGGATCGTCGGACGCAGTTGTCATATCTGACGTGACCACACACACGCATGCAAAGAATATAACACATACCGAACATGTGTCACCAACAAACTACATCTAAATATTTCTATAAAGACTGACTATCCTATGATTTATTCATTATCCTTTATGACCTTAAAACACACCTCTTTATAGGTTTTACAACGAGAAAAACCCTAAATACTTGGTTCCCAAAAAAAGTTACAGATCCATGTAGATCATTGGATACAAATCCTGCAAATCTTAGGATTTTGTTATAGTAAACTCCAAGTCATATTTACATTTGACTACTAGTCACCCTTCATTCAGTATTCATTTGGTCACCACACGTCCACCTATTGAACACTTATCGATTGAAATATTCGAATTATTGTCGATGCATTTACCATGTCAAACAATCTCGACCTTTGACTTAGAATTTACCCAGTCCACTAACCTTGACCTTCGACTTGTTGTTGATCTTCCTTGACTTTGACCTTCATTCGATCCACCTCGACTAGACTTTCACTGCAAAGAATACAACAACCCAACATTATCCCACTTGTTGTCTTCTTTGCTGAAACAGAAGATTCCTAAACTTTCGTGCACAGACCTAGGGCAGCAATGTCCATTGCCTCTTTGCACCAAGAGATCTTCAAAGCACTCATAGACTTGGTCTATGAGTCTCCTATGTTTTCCAATGTGTCTAATTTCTCCAGTAGAACCTTGTTACTTTTCACCATGTCTCTTATGAAATGACATTGTACATCAATGTTCTTAATCTTAGAATGATAAGAAGGGTTATTTTTCAGAAATATTGTGCTTTGACTATTGCAGCTTACCTTTATAGCTCTCTGCTCAAACCTGATTCCTGAACACAACATTTGTATCCATACTGCTTCTTTTCTTACTTGAGTGGCCACCATGTATTCATCGTTTTTGATTGACAAGGATACGGCCACCTGTCACTTACTCATCCAACTTATTTCTCCACCAAACATCTTGAAGACATAATCGTTGGTCGAACTCCATTGATCCATATCTCTAGACTAGTGGGCATTGAAAAATCCATGTACATTTAATTTACCATTGTCATATCTAGGTCTTCCTTTGTAGAATATAACATATTCCTTCATGCCACACAAATACTTAAATACTCTCTGGACAATAGTCCAGTGCTCATTTTACAGGTGTCAACATGTACCTCTTCAACACTACCATTGCATGGGCAATTTCTGGTCGAGTGCATACCATCGCATACATTAGACTACCAACAACACTTGCATAGGGAACACATCCCATGTCCTCTATTTATTCATGTGTGTTTGGACACTGTTCAATAGTAATCCTTGATCCCACAGGAATGGACACCTTCATTGGTTTGTAATCCTGCATGTTGAACCATTTTAGAACTATTGTTGGGCCCCAGATATGATCAATTTTATGATAGTTATTAGACAGTTTTGTTGAATGTACATATGTGTTTTTCATGTTTTGAAGGAGATTTTTGAAGAATTTTATGTTAAAACGGTATGATCTACACCAGGTATGTATGATTCGTGTTTGATGTCAATATTGAGTATCATTCATCATGTTTTATGATTCCAAAGATCTAATTCACGTTTTTCTGGTGTTACAAGGCAAAAACGCATCATGTTTCTACCTTCGACACTCAGTCCGACACTCCTTCCAACACTCGATCCGGTACTTGATCTGGCACTACGTCCAACACCACGTCTTGCACAAAAATGAAGGGCAACTTGGCGATTATGGTATTTTCGGCCAGTGATGGGAAAATCAGGAACGTGGATTTTGTTCATGCTTTCCCCCTCCATCTACTAAAATTTCGACAACTCAATTTTGGTTCTTAGACAGGGCGATTATTGGCCCGCTCCATTTCAGCAGTTGGGGCATCATTTAATGTAACTTTTCGAATTTAGAAGTGGTTCGACCCTCCTGTGGTCAACTACTTGGTCTGCAAACTTATAAATACCACTAGGATGGCCAGACAATAGTTTAAGGAGCAATAGAGTAGTGTATTAGAGAAAAACATGACTCTCTCTTATTTTTGTCATTTTCCATTGCTGAAGTTATATAAAATCGTGTTTCTGCATTTTAATGGTGAATTCATCTTGCTAAGCTTGTGGTGTGCTTTTATAAAGTGACCACGACTTGTTGGGGGGCCCACCAGCAGTTTGGTAACTGTTCTTTAGTTTATTTATTCATTTTATAGTTTAGTTGTCTCTCTTTATTTCCTGTACATGCATTATTATCTTGTTAATTAGTTTGCTGTTATAGTTTAATTGCTTTGATTCTCTTTTGCAGGTTAGTATAAAGGCATGTGCTAATATGCATTGATTTGATAGATAGAAACGAATTTGCAAATTCATAGACTAACCCCATGTGCAATTATATATTAGACTGTGTTTTATTTTATGTTTTTAGAATTAAATTTAAAACAAAGTTTTAAATAGAATAGAAGAGAGTTTTAATTTGGGTTTTCTTTAACAAGGATTTGGTGGATGGATAGTGATAGTGTTAGTTTTTATTTGCAAATTGCTTATTCAAATGCTATTTAGTCTTTTCTTATCTATTTGTTAGATAGTTTACTCATTTCATTAATTGTCATATGCTATAATAGTGTTTAATTTATGTTTATGAGCATTTCCCTTTTCGCAATTTGAATTGTTAAGATAGAGCTAGTTTAGTTTATGTTATGCAATTTCTTGCTTAGATTTAGGTTGCAATTTCAAGTTGTAGTTAATTATTGAGTTTAGTGTAGTATGAATTTGCTTCATTAGTATAGAATGCAATTGATTTTATTAGCATAGTCTCGTTATACTGTTGATGATTAATGCATGATAGTTTCTTGTTTTCATAGATAGTTTTATTGTTGTTGTAGGATAGATAGTCTTTGCTTTGATAGATTAGATAGTAGCTTTCTTATCATAGGTTCAAGAATAGTTGTTAATTTCTCCTCTTGCTTTCAATTAAATAGATTTCCTTTTATGAATTAGAGATAGTTTTGAAGTTTGAATTAAGAACATAGTTCATTTGCCTCTTAGGCTAGATAGTTGTTCAATGAGAAGTTTTAATTAGATTACTTGTAGTAGAAGTTATCTTAGAGTAGTTAGTTGTTTACTTGCCTTAATAGGTTAGTTAGTTGTTTTACTTTAATAGGTTAGTTAGTTGTTTTGCTTACTTGCTTATTTTCTTTAATAGAATAGTTGTTGGCTTGTTTATTTACTTGATTTCATAGGATAGTTTCTCATTGAATGTAGGTTGGCAAGTTAAAGTAGTTTGCTTTGGTTATTTTCTTATTGTTATGCTTAATAGCTATTTTTTCTTATTGTTATGAACTAGTTTTCTTTACATAGGGTTTTTACTTGCTTTATTAGAACTATCCATCGATCCTTGGCCCAAAAGTACTTAGGTTACATAGTTTAAAGTTGCTTAGTAGGGTTTTCTCCTTAGATAGGTTTTCTTGAATAGATTATCCCTTAGATAGCCACTTCCTTAGTTAGACTATACTACTACCAACCCTTCTACCTTTGGCATATATTTTTCTACAACTCTAAGTTTAGTTACCCCGGGTTGACAATTTAATTGAGGGTTTTTAGTGCATATATAACACCCATCATTTTTGGCGCCATTGTCAAGGAGTTGTCTCAAGGTAGGAAGTAGTTAGGAAATAGATCATTCCTAGACATTAGCATTATATTGGTGGTGGGGGGACTTTAAGACGAGAGGTAAGAACCTTCACATCTGCTATTGCAGGCTCCCCCAAACCTAATGGCAGTTTTTATTTTTTGTTTTTGTTTACTTTCATGAATAAAACTAGAAACCAAATGGTATCTTTTTCTTTTGTTTTTTCTTTCTTTCATGAATAGAACTAGAGATCCAAAAGGTAGAAACATTAAATCTAAATCAGACCTTTCAACCAAGGCTCCTTCCGACCTTTTTGGGGGAAGGGACATTCCACTTATAAATCCACAGACCGATACCGAAAGACAAGAGCTAGTTCAACTCAAAGAGCTAAAATAGTCTTTGAAGAGACTAGCATAGGGAGCACTATAGAACAAGAAATTGAACCATCAATCATATTAGGACAGGAGGCAAGACCACTCAAGCCTTCCATTGAACCAAACAATACAACCTTTGCTTTTACACCACCACCAAGAGATCTTAATTTTGAGGATATCATAGACCCTGAATAGGTGAATCTTTTGTTTGGTAGTTCGACCAATGTAATTATCTCTCAAACTGACAAAGAAACTTTGGCACCAATAGTCTCAATCAGATCGAGTAGAGTCCCATACATCCAATCTGTAGGAAGACCTTTCCATCAAAGGGAAACCTTGTTTTCTTCAAAGATAAAACCACCTAGGTACTCTCTTTTTGGAAACCAAGCCAATATGGATGATCAGGAGGACCATAAAAATGTAATACATGGGGAGGAATAAGAAACTGGAAACCAAACCGAAACTACCTTCGGGTTTCCGATTTTGGACAGCACTCCAAATGTCAACATGAAGAATATTTCTCTCTCAGCATTGCCTACCTTTTATGGAAAAAACAATGAATATCTAGACACCTTCCTATTTGAATTTGACATATTGTGTAGGAGCTACAACTACATACAAGATGCCCAGAAAATAAAACTCTTTCCTACCACCCTCAAAGACTCTGCACTAAGATGGTTCATGGGGTTGGGAGAATCCAATATTAAGTCTTGGGAAACCATGAAAGACATCTTTCTTAATAAGTACCAAGACTACTGCAAGACCAAAGAGTCTCGTAATGACATATTTAAAATCCAACAGTTAGAAGATGAGACCCTTGAAGATTATATGGAAATATTTGGTTATATCTCTCAGAAGTCAAAATACCATGGCCTCTCAGAGGATGCAATTAGGGCTCTTTTCCTTAAGGGAATTTTAGAAGAATATCTAGATATGATTAACCTGATGGCATTAGGTGACATCTCTCATAAACCATTTTCTAAAATATGTGAAATGTGTAAAAATTACTCAAGGAGTAGAGACAAAACATGAAAGAATGTTCGAGACCCTTACAATAGAAGCTTAAAACCAGTTAGTTCAGGTGGTATTACAAGAGCAGAGATAGGGAACCTCTTAGAAAACTTCAAAGAAAATATTTTAAGCAAAATAGGTTCCCAGTTGGACACCCTAAAAATAAAAAAGAAAGAAGAGGAGGAAAATGCAGCAATGAGCATATATTGCGCAAGATGCAGGAGGAAGCATTCCTCAAGGGAATGACCATTAGATAACATTTCAGTTTGTGGCTTCTGTATATAAGATCATGTGACTAAAAAATGTCCATCATTGCCCGATTTATTAGCCATCTATAGGAGTGGAGATCCTAGGGAGTCTTATTATGCACCTAGGAGGCCATGGCAGCCTAGGAACCAACCCACATACCCATATCTACAATCTCAAGTTCCACCCTATTATCAAAAACAACAAGAGTGGAACTCACTAGGTTGGAAAAATTGGTCTACCCAGTACCAACATCCTTAGTTTCAAGGATGGAGAGGAGGACATAACTAAGGAAACCCTCAAGCTCCCCCTATCCCTATGTCCAACCATCATTTTCCTTAGTTCCCACCAAACACTCCACAGCTTCTGCCAGGTTTTGTTCCACCACCTTTACCTCCTATTCCACAACAACAACCACTACAATATCAAAATGCAATCTCCCTGAGACCAACACTATTACAAGCACAACCAGTGTCGAATCCCAATAATAAGCCCCCTCAACCTCTTCACAATGTTGAGATGCAGGCCTTCCTGACATATCTTATCACTCTTGTTCCATTATAGGAAATTCAACTAAGATCGGGAAAATTTCTAGAGAGGCAAAGACCTTCAGTAGTCATCCAGGAAGAAGAAGAAGAAGAAACCATCAAACAACCCATGGATGACTCTAGGTGGGAAGATGCTATTATCTCAAAAAATCAAGAACCCAAGATTCCCCAAAATGAACCTTCACAAATTACGAAGGTCCCTCCTTATCCAGACCGATTGGTAATTGAGAAACCTACCACCCAACCAAAGTTTGACATTTTGAATGAATTGAAAAATATTTGTGTCAAGATTCCTTTACTTCAAGCCATTAAAGACATTCCAATCTACAATAAGGTAGTCAAAAAAATTGTGTATCAAGAATCCAGGTAGGAAGAAAAAGGACCCCCCTACAGTACACTTGATAGGAGGACTTTCCGAATACATATTGGAGCAACCAAAACTAGAAAAATATGGGAACCCAGGAAACCCCATAGTGACCATAACCATTAATGAGGTATCCATTGGAAACACTCTCATAGACCTAGGGGCAGCCATCAACGTTATGACCGCTACTACCTTGGAACAATTACAGTTACAACCTCTTCTTCGACCAACCCCAACCATTTTGGATTTAGAAGATAAGACTAGGATTATACCTGAAGGAATTTTAGATGATGTCATGGTTACTTTAGCCTCATGGGAGTACCCAGTAGATTTTCTTGTCATTCACTCAAAGGATCCTGCCAAAGGCCATGCCGTCATTTTGGGAAGACCTTGGTTAGCCACAACCAATGCATTTATTGGATGTAGAGAAGGAGAAATGACCATCTCAAATGGTCTCTCTATCCAAAAGCTCACCATTTACCCTCCAGTTCAACCTATTATGGAGAATCTATGGTGGCTCAAATGTCCATACGAGAATGAGAATTGGGAAGAACCCGTATTTCTAAGTGACCATGCATGGACACTTCAGGAGCACACAACAGAAAATGTGCTAAACCAGTTTATTTTCGCTATCACATGTGTGGATTTTCCACAGTCTTTTCCCCAATTTGAATACATGTTTGGGGAAAATTTTCAAGAACAATTAGACCCATCCATTTTTTCTTCTACATCTTTTATTTTTGAGATAGATGAGTCTGCCATGTCTTACACTATGCCCTAGGAGATTAGTCCAGGAAAATTTTTACATATAAACTCTGGACTAGATGCAGACCAACAAAAATAGTTAGTAGATATCCTTAAAGAAAAATCAGGAGCATTTTCTCAAGCATACACTGACATGAAGGGTATACACCCTGACACATGCATCCATCACATATATACCCTAGGGGAAGTAAAACCTGTTAGGCAACCCCAAAGAAGGATGAACCTAACACTCAAAGACATAGTCAAGGAGGAGATCCAAAAGTTGTTGAATGTTATATTTATCTATCCCATATCCAATAGTAAGTGGATATCCCCACTTGTAGTGGTTCCAAAGAAAGTGACCGGGAAATGGAGAATTTGTGTTGATTTCTGGGAACTCAAAAAAGTCACTCTGAAAGACTACTTTCCTCTCCCTTTCATTGACGAATTTCTAGATACCTTCTATGGAAAGAAGTATTTTTCCTTTCTAGATGGGTACAACGGGCACGATTAGATTCTTATAGCACCCAAGGACTAGGATAAGACTACCTTTACTTGTCCTTGGGGCACCTATTCCTATAGGGTGTTACCATTTGGATTGTGTAATTATCCTTCCACATTTCAACGAGCAGTATTAGGGATATTTGTTGATCTTATTCATGATTTTGTGGAGGTATACATGTATGAATTCACAGTCTATGGAAACACTTACCAGGAAGCCTTATACAACTTAGAAAAAGTCCTCATCAGATGCTAGGAAATGAACCTATCTCTAAGTCATGAAAAATGCAAAATGTTGTTAACTGAAGGAGTGGTTCTATGACATCATGTTTCATTTGAAGGGATAAAATTCGATCCTACAAAGATTGAGGAAATCATTAGACTTCCACCCCCCAAGACTCAGAAAGAGGTAAGAATATTTCTTGGACATGCCAGATATTACTAGCGGTTTCTTGAAAATTTTACAAAGATTGTTGCACCTATGTTTGGATTACTAATAAAAGATGTTGATTTTGATTGGACTGAGTAGTGTCAAAATGCCTTTGAAACCCTGAAAGCTAAACTGTCTGTGGCACTAGTTCTTAGAGGGCCTAATTGGACTCTCCCATTTCATATATCCACTGATGCCTCCAACACCACAATAGGAGGGGTATTAGGGTAGAAAGAGGACCAACAGTCCTATGCCATTTATTTTGTGAGGAAGAACTTGTCACCTACCGAGTTGAACTACACAATCACTAAGAAATATTTTTTGGCAATTGTTCATGCTATTAACAAGTTTCATCATTACATTACAGATTATAAAGTATTTACATACCAATCATTCCTCCATTAGATTCCTCATGAATAAACCCATAACTAATGGCTGAGTGACCAGGTGGCTTTTGTTATTGCAAGAATTTAATATCACTGTGCTTGACCAACCTAGCAAGGATAATGTAGTAGCTGAATTTCTTTCCCGAATAAAAAATGAGGATGATGATATCCTTGTAGATGATAGTTTCCCAGATGAGCATCTTTTTTCCCTCTCTGTCAATACCCCATGGTTTTCGGATATGGAAAAATTACCGTCATGAAGTTACCGTCTCATTTGTCACCTCATGAAAAGCAGAAAATTATTACACAGAGTGCTAATTACTCTTGGTATGGTCATGATATTTTTCGCGCAAGTCATGATTTGATTATTTGTAGATGTGTCCAAGAGGACGAGATACTTGAAAGACTATGAATTTGTCATGATGGACCATGTGGTGGCCATTTTTCTGACAAACGTACATCATATAATGTGTTACATTCGGGTTACTATTGGCCTAGCATTTTCAAAGATGCTGCCAAATATGTGAGAAGTTGTGATAGTTTCCAAAGGATAGGAAGACCTATGTCAGCTGACGAAATGCCTCCTCATGCCCAAGTTATGATATAACCCTTAGAAAAATGGGCCCTTGATCTTGTAGGACCAATTTCACCCATGTCCTGTAGGAAGAACTATATTTTGGTTTGTACGGACTATGCCACCAAATGGGTAGAGGAAAAATCCCTATTCAGGGCTACATAGAAGTCTATTTTCGAATTCATCTATGAAGACATATTTACCCGCTTCGGTGTCCCTCATGAAATTGTTACCGACCAAGGATCTCAATTCACTTCCAAGCTGATGAAGGAGATAACAAAGAAATATGGGATTAAACATTGTAAATATTCTCAATACCACCTGCAAGCCAATGGTTGAGTAGAATCTAAAAAAAAAGTTATGGAAGCCATCCTAACCAATATTGTTTAGTTAAATCACTGGGACTGGGCTGATAGGCTCCCATAGGCTTTGTGGGCATACTAGACCACCTGGAGAAATACCACTGGGCATACCCCTTATGAGCTAGTGTACGGGGAAAAAGTACTTTTACCAATAGAATTCCAAGTAAGGACCTTCCATATTGCTACAGAATTAGGAATGAACCTGAATGAGGCTCAGAAGAAATGAGCCCTAAAATTAAATGAGTTGGATGAAATCAGGAAAGATTCCATCCAATGAACAATATTAGTCCAAAACCAAGGGAGCAAGTGGCATGACAAGTTTATTAAGAAGAAACACTTCCAACCTGGTGATTGGGCTTTGTTGTTTGATTCCCGATTCAAAACCTTCAAATTCAAACTCACCACCCGGTGGTTGGGCCCTTACAAGGTAGACACTGTGTCTGACAATGGAGCTGTAAAAATTAAAACAATTGATGATGGACAAGTCTCCTTTGTGGTAAATGGACACCGACTTAAATTTTATCATAAGCCCATTTCCAGAGAGGATTTTCTATAGGTCATGTCAACTGGCAAGGTAATGGCCTTAGTAGATTGGGAAGTCCCCCCTTGTTCTTGAAATTTTTTCTGAATTTCTTACTATATATATGTAAATAGTTTTTGAATTTTGTTAATAAGGCAATTCTAGAAATTTTTGTAAGTATTTATTTCGCCAGGAGTACACAGTTTCAAGGATCTTTCTTAAAAAATTGTTACACTTGAATTTTGTGTCTACTAAAGCATCAAATGAATATTGAATTACTGTAATTAGCCATATTTTTGCAATAATTCTCATTTTTAGACATTCTAAAGTAGTTTCTCTTGAAACTCTTCACCACTGTATAAGGAGGTGATACCATAACTATCAAGCCTAGAGGTCTCTCGTATATTTTTTCTAAGAAACCCAAGTAAGTGATTCAAGTGTCTTTATCAAAGAGTAACAAGGAGGTCTGATTAGTGATTAGTCATGGAAACATCACAATAAATACAAAGGAAGAAAGTAAGTTGATCCTAGAGATACATTTTTGTTCTTTCTCAATGGTACCATCCACTACACATTAAATAGCTTGATTATATCATATCTTTAGATAGGTCATGTTTGCTTAAGTACCCCTTACATCGGGACAATCACTAAGTAATATAACGAAAAGTCATCCTCTAACATAAATACCATCCCAATTGAAAAAAAAAAAAGAGGTTGTTTTCAGAGTTGTTCCCCCGTCTTCTTGCATAAAGCAATATTATACTAAAATATTAAAAGATGGAGGGCCAGTCTCTAAGGGTGTAAGAGGCTAACCTGTTGGGATATTGAACAAGTCTACTGGTAGCAGGTATCGGCTTGTGGTATGACTAGGTAAACCCACTGGAGTACTGAACATGCTTACTAGCAGCGGGGCATTCTACCTAGCGAGGATGGTAATCTGACAAAAATAAATAATAAATTTAAACTTTTCCTGATGTACGACATTACTTGCAGAAAAAGATGACATGAAGTATGTGTGGTTAAGCTAAGGTTAATGAATCTCATACACTTGCCATTGGGAAATAACTCTAAGACTATCTTGAAACTCTATTGCTTATCTCTTCTTATCTATATATAGGATCTCTTATCCTATAGGTGGGGCCATCTTCTAACCGTCTCGTCAGACCAATCTGTGAAATTTATTTCTACACTTGACATACTATAAATCTTCGGCTATTGGGGGATACTGACTGGTTTCCTATTCTTTTGATTGTGAGGTGTCACAATACTTAGGTGTGGGGGAGGGGTTCATGAGCTGGAAAATGATCATTTCCTAGAGAAATAAATATTTGCAAGAATTTTTGTATTATTTCTATGATACCGGTTATTACATTAATAGTCATGTTATGTTTGAAATGCTAAAATCTTGTGTGCTATAAATTTCTTAACAAGCCAGACCACTTTTATCGGTTTATCTTTCATTACAAGATGTACATTGTAGGTTTGACAATACATGTTTTTACTTTCTATAACCTGTTCATTGTAGGTTTGACATTATATGTCATATGCAAGAGGATTGAGTGAGCATGATGGCAAAATCAACAACAAGGGAACATTCTGCCTCTGCTCATTTTCCATTGTGATTGTCAAAAACACTTCAAATTTGAAGGCTATCCATTTTAAGAAGTGTAAGTGTACTTAACACATAGGTACCATATGAAGTACCATATGAAGTGCCATATGAAATGTCGTATGTGGTGCCAAATGAAGTACCATATGAATTACACACCGGTAACTGTCCTAGATTCTAGGTAACTAGAACTCAATTACATTCAATTGAATTGGTTGCAGGCAATTGATTGAAGATGCTTTATATGTTCATGATAAAATGTCCAAGTCAAAATACTTGGACATTGATCTAACTGTGCATCATTGCATTACCTCCAAAAACGAGACATTGAATTCAAATTTTCCACACATGACAGCCCGTGCGCACATGTGTTCAACCTACTCCACTATAGGCGCATTCAAAATCGGGCTGGGAAACCATTATCTCCATTCACCCTTGCCATTTTCTTTGCCCCGTGTTAAGAAATCGTGCCCAACCCCTGCCATCTCTTCCCCTGTTCAAATCGCACTCAGACCATGCCCAATTTGTGCCATCACTTGGCCTGTTCACACTTTTTCCTGGTGAATTTCACCTTTTCCACAATGCCTTGGAGGTACGAATCCTCTTCCTATGAATATCTCTTTTCCATTCCCGAATTTTCATAGTGCAGGGAGGTGTTTTTGCGCGCAAGATGGGGGCCATTTTTGTCTACCTTGCAGGGCCATGATGATGACCTATCCATGCAATTCTCCCTTTGTTTCGATGGGAAGACAACACATGTAGGGTCTCTTACCTTTGAAGTCTTAGAAGATTCCATTGCTGCAGCTACAAAGCTCCCAAGAATGGGAGATAGATGGTTCAAAAGCCACCAATTACCACGCTCAAGTTATAATAGAGTTTTTAAGCCCGAATTCAAGAACAGTTCAGGAGAAAAAGGATATTCTAGGGAGTGGATAAAGGTGGAATTGATCAAAACCCTCATCATCATCACAAGGTTGATTACCTGTGAAGGTAGATACTCCACTTTCAAATCTTGTCATTTTAGATTGTTGGCTCATTTTCTCAGCAAACCTTTGAACTTCCCCTTATATTTTTTAAAAATCTTGGGGAATTGTCCTCTAAAGTGAGGAAGAATGTGACTAACCCCCACAACAGTCTCTTTCACCATGGCTTGATCAAACTTCTTGTTCAGCTGAACTAGAGAAATAGGGGAAAACTTGGGATTCCTTTATCTATCGATTTGCAAACCCTCACCTGACAATTAGGACTGGAAAAAAGCCACTTAGCCTAAAAACTATATCTCCATCCAAGCCTCTCTCTCCAAGAACTCCAAACCCCCTTGCACAAACCCTCTCTTTGCCAAAACAATACAAAAAGCTTGTTGATATCCCTACTTCTTCATTGGGTAAAAACACCAAGAGAAACGACCAAAAGAATCCTATTGTTAATCCCTCAATACCTTCAATCTCTCTTGATCCTACACCTAAAAATATCTAAGAAGTAATTCAACAAGACTTTCCCATCATTCCCACAAATAGGAGGGGAGCCAATGGATTTGGTAAAGGGCCCTTTTGAAAGAGTACCTAGAGCACAAGAACCAAACCTTATGCAATGCCCATTCCTTCCTCGAATCATATCCAAGTGTCCTCCGATCTTGAGAACCCTCATAAGAGACTTAGAGAAGTTTTTGCAGATGGATTAGAGCCACTAAGAAAAAAAAAATCAAAGCCTACCTCTCCTTACCAATCCCCCATCACTCCTACTTCACCCATGCCTACTATAGATCCTAAAACTGATAGATTGTCCACATCCCTTTAAGGATCTAATCCTTCCTCAGAAATCACCAATTCTGCCCCAACCATAGAGAAGCTACAGAAAAAACATCAACTTCTCCAATAGTTGGAGGAAAGGAAGACAATAGATGCACACCTTCATCATGATAATGCAGTCCTCCAAGAAAAGGTTAACTCTCTTCAATGGTTGGTCGATGAGATGACCAAATCTAACCACAGCCTTAGAGCATAGCTGAAGCAACAAAAGAGGCACAAGGAAAAGTCTTCATAGCAAGAAGGAGAAGCTTCCAAAGATGATCCTCCTCAGCAAGCCTAGTCACGAGGGGTAACTTATTTTTTTTTGCAGTGGGACCTAAAAATTCGTAAGTCTGGGGGTAATGTTGGGCTCGAGGCATGATCAATTTTATGACAGTTATTAGACACTTTTTCTGAATGTACATATGTGATTTTGATGCTTTGAAGGATCTTTTTGAAGAATTTTAAGTTAAAACAGTATGATCTACACCAGGGATGTATAATTCATGTTTGATGTCAACATTGAGTATAATTCATCACATTTTATGATTCCAAAGATCTAATTCACGTTTTTCTGGTGTTATAGGGAGAAAACGCACCACGTTTCTACCTCCAACACTCCTTCCATCACTCGATCCGGTACCCGATCCAGCACTACGTACAACACCATGTCTTGCATAAAAATGGAGGGAAACTTGGCAGTTATGGTATTGGTATCCAGTGATGTGCGAATCAGGAATGTGGGTTTTTTTCATGCTTGCCCCCTCTAGCTACTGAACTTCCGACAACTCAATTTTGTTTGTTTGACAGGGTGATTATTGGCCCGCTCCATTTCAGCAGTTGGGGCATCATCTAATGTAAATTGCCAAATTTAGAAGTGGTTCGACCCTCCTGTGGTTGACCACTTGGTCTGTAAACTTATAAATACCACTAGGATGGTCAAACAATAGGTTAATAAGCAATAGAGTAGTGAATTGGACAAAAACATGACTCTCTCTTATTTTTGTCATTTTCCATTGCCGAAGTTATATAAAACTATGTTTCTTTGTTTTAATGGTGAATTCATCTTGCTAAGCTAGTGGTGTACTTTTAGAAAGTGACCACAACTTGTTGGGGGGCCCACCAGTAGTCTGGTAACTATTCTTTAGTTTATTTATGCATTTTATAGTTTAGTTGTCTCTCTTTATTTCATATATATGCATTATTTTCTTGTTAATTAGTTTGTTGTTATAGTTTAATTGTTTTGATTTTCTTTTGCGGGTTAGTATAAAGGCGTGTGTTAATATGCATTGATTTTATAGATAGAAACGAATTTGCAAATTCATAGACTAACCCCATGTGCAATTAGATTTAGACTGCATTTTATTTTATGCTTTTAGAATTAAATTTAAAACAGAGTTTTAAATAGAGTAGAACAGAGTTTTAATTTGGGTTTTCTTTAACAAGGATTTGGTGGATGGACAGTGATAGTGTTAGTTTTTATTTGCAAATTTCTTATTCAAATGCTATTTAGTCTTTGATTATCTATTTGTTAGCTAGTTTACTCATTTCATTACTTGTCATATGCTAGAATATTGTTTAATTTATGTTTATGAGCATTTCCCTTTTTGCAATTTGAATTGTTAAGATAGAGCTAGTTTAGTTTATGTTATGCAATTCCTTGCTTAGATTTAGGTTGCAATTTTAAGTTGTAGTTAATTAATGAGTTCAGTGTAGTATGAATTTGCTTCATTAGTATAGAATGAAATTGAGTTTATTAGCATAGTCTCATTATACTATTGACGATTAATGCGTGATAGTTTCTTGTTTTCATAGATAGTTTTATTGTTGTTGTAGGATAGATAGTCTTTGCTTTGATAGATTAAATAGTAGCTTGCTTATCATAGGTTCAAGACTAGTTGTTAATTTCTCTTGCTTTCAATTAAATAGATTTTCTTTTATGAATTAGAGATAGTTTTGAAGTTTGAATTAAGAACATAGTTCACTTGCCTCTTAGGTTAGATAGTTGTTCAATGAGAAGTTTAATTAGATTACTTGTAGTAGAATTTATCTTAGAGTAGTTAGTTGTTTACTTGCCTTAATAGGTTAGTTAGTTTTTTTACTTTAATAGGTTAGTTAGTTGTTTTTCTTACTTGCTTATTTGCTTTAATAGAATAGTTGTTGGCTTGTTTATTTACTTGATTTCATAGGATAGTTTCTCATTGAATGTAGGTTGGCAAGTTAAAGTAGTTTGATTTGGTTATTTTCTTATTGTTATGCTTAATAGCTTTTTTTGCTTATTGTTATGAACTAGTTTTCTTTACATAGGGTTTTTACTTGCTTTCTTAGAACTATCCATAGATCCTTGGCCCAAAAGTACTTAGGTTACATAGTTTAAACTTTCTTAGTAGAGTTTTCTCATTAGATAGGTTTTCTTGAATATATTAGACCTTAGATAGCCATTTCCTTAGTTATACTATACTACTACCAACCCTTCTACCTTTGGCATATATTTTGCTACAACTCTAAGTTTACATACCCCGGGTTGACAATTTAATTGAGGGTTTTTAGTGTGTTTTTAGTGCATATATAACACCCATCAACTATTTCAATAGACTTCATCTGATTCAACCAAAACTTTCTAGTGGCTCAATCTCTCTTAATCTCCATTCATAGAATGAAGTTAGCTACACCAATATCCTTCATGCAAAACTCAGAGGATATCTACTTCTTTATCTCCTTTATTGAATCCTTGTTGTTTCCAATCAACAAAATGTCATCGACATACAAAGATACATATATGAAATTCCCACCTTCTTCCTTGGAATATGTGCAGTGATCATCTTTTCTTGTCACAAATCCAAAACTAAGGATGTATGTGTCAAAATTCTAGTACCACATCCTTGGCGATTGATTTAAGATGTGGAGGGATATTTTATGTTTGCACACTAACTCTTGCTTTCCCTTTACTACAAATCCTTCATGATGTTTCATGTAAATTTCTTCTTTCAGGTCCCCATGTAGGAACACTGTCTTCACATCCATTTTTTCTATTTCTAGATCGAATGTTGCAGCTAGAGACATTAGTACTCTAATGGAAGTTAGTTTTGCAATAGGGGAAAAAAACTCACCAAATTTGAGTCCCTCGACTTGGGAATAACCTTTCTCTACCAGTCGATCTTTGAACTTATCTACCTGTCCTCTAGAATTCATATTATTATTGAATACCCATTTTCTATCGACGAGATTTCTTCCACCAGGTAACTTGACTAAATCCCATGTCTCATTATTGTGCAAGGATTCCATATCTTAGACCATGGCGCCCTTCCATATTTTACCCTCTGTCGAGTCAACTTCCTCACCGACTGACTTGGGATCATCGTATATGGCAGTTAGCACAAATGCATAATAAAAGTTGGGTGGAATATACCTTTCGACTGATTTTATTACTCTTTATGACCTCCTTACTACCAAAGTCTATTGTTCCACCTCTTCCTCATATTCAATCAACTCATCTGAATCATCTTCTTTATTATTTAGTTCAAACCGCACCATCTCAGGATTATTCTCGGTCTAAAAAATTTCCTCAGGATCAGACTTACCTCTGACTTCTATGAAGACCACATATTGATTGTACATTGTTCTCCTTGATGCAGGATCTCATAGCTTATATCCTTTCATAAATGAAAATACATTTGACTACCTTCTTATCCAGCTTGTTCCTATTTTCCTTGGGAACATGCACAAATTCATCACAACCAAATACTTTGATATGTGCAACCGAAGGATTCTTACCTGAACATAACTCATGTGGAGTCATGTCGACTAACACTGACGAAGGATACATAATCACCAGATATCTTGCAGTGTCGACTGCATCTTTCCAGAATTCTTGTGCGAGACCAACACCATTGTGCATGCTCCATTCCTTATCCATAAATGCTCTTCTCATTCTCTCAAAAACTCCAATTTTTTGTGGGGTATATGGTATGTTATTTTGGTGTGTTATTCCACACTTCTTACATAACTGATAAAATTATTTTCCACAAAATTCACCATCATTGTCAGTTCTCAACACCTTAATCTTCTTATTTGTTTGGTTTTCTACAATATCTTTAAACTCTTTAAATTTCTTGAAAACCTCTAATTTATTCATTAAGACATATATCCATGTCTTCCTGGAAAACTCACCTACGAAGGAGACATAATAATGGGATAAACCATGTGAATCCATTATAACCAGGCTAAACACATCACTATGAACCAGTTCTAGAATTCCATTTTACCTTGTCACTCCAGATGAGAACCTCACCTCACTTTGTTTTCCATATATGCAATGTTCATGAAAGTCTACTTATAAACAACATTCAGTAAAACCTTTGACCATACCTTTGATGTGCATAGCTTAAGGTCCGTTTTCTCCAATGTGTCTCATCCTCTCATGTCATAGCATGGTCACTTCGATTTTATTATATCTTGTCGAGTTGGTTTGTACCAACTCATCCTGATTCAGGTCAAGTTGAGTCAAAGTTGAGTCAACTTCAGAAGCAACGATGTTGTTTCATCTATTTGAATCGAAATTCCCTAATAACTTGTATAGGGTTCCAATCCAAAATCCCTTCATTAAGAACATCACACCTCTGACCATCTTGCATGTATCCTTATGAAACAAAGTGTGTACCCCAACATCACTCATATTACTGACAGATATCATATTTCTTGCCCAACCTAGAATGTGTAGCACACTTGGAAGGGTTATTTTCCTCCCATCCTGTAGTATCATTCAAACTATTCCTCGTCCAACAATTTTTGTTGTCGAGTCATCCCCCAAGAACACAGAAACTCCGTCATATCGTTCATACTCACAGGACCATTCTCTATGTGGTATCATATGATAGAATTCTCCTACATTGATCAACCAAACACCTTGATCCAACTGTGTACTAGTCGATGCCAGGTACAGATCACCTCCCTTATCCAGGGTTGTCTTTCTCTTAGTTGACTACTTCTTGTCATATCTCATACTGACTTCCATCGCCTGTAAATTATATTCCTTTTCATAATGCCCATATTTACTGCATTTCCAACATTTTCTTGTCAATTGGACCAGGGATTTTGATCTATCATTTGACTTAGACTTTCTACCATAGAATTTTCCTTTATCTCCTTCAACCATTCGATTTCTCACAACTAAATCATCTTTGGTTGATCCTTCCATGTTCTTTCTTCTCATTTCTTCTGACAACAAAGAAGAAAACACATCTTCTAGCGCTAGTGTGGTTGTATCACTCCCTATAGCCAGGACTAAGCTATTCGAGGAGTCTAAAAAAGAACATAATAGGATTATACACTTCTCATCCTTAGTGATTTTAATATCCATAGATGATAACTAACATAAAATGGTGGTAAACGCATTTAAATGCTCAGTCCCCAAAATTCCATCACTCTTTCTCATAAGATACAATTTATTTATGAGAAACAATGTATTTACCAGATATTTCGACTAGTATAAGGTTCCCATATTGTCCCACAGTTTGTTGGTCGAATATTCACCTTAGACATTCAACATTACCGAATCTGAAAGAGAAAGCCAAATTGTACTTCTTTATCTTCTTTTGAGTCTCTCCCATTCTTTCGTCGACATTCCTATCGGATGGGTACTCGGATAGACCATTGTCCATTGTCCTTGATGTACAAGAATATCTTCCATTTTAAGTTTCCAAAGCTCAAAATTATGGCCATTGAATTTTTCTATCTCTATTCTTGAATTTCTCACCATTATTTACCATGATCTTTAACACAATTTATGACTTACAACTCTTACTGTACCTAGGGTTTATTCCTCAAATCAAGATTGATAAATCAATATATGATACACTCGTCAAAGACTAACACATATTTGATTCCACTTGTCAATAAATGAGAGACACTTCCACACTAAACCTAGCAAAAGAGAAGAAGAATTTAATCAAGAACATAAATGACAAAGAAATCACATAGTTCACAGAGATTTTACCTTGGAAACCCAAACCAAGAAAACCAACATTCCTTCAACGTTTTTCTCTCTTGTTGTCTTATTCAATCTGAATAAAAGGTTACATGTATAACCTTGGTCCAAAATTAGAACAAAATCGACATCATACCCTATTTCCTTCGTAAGAACAACCGTGTAGCCAGTCTGTCTTACATCTGCATGACCAACAACCTACATCTAAAAATTTCTCTAAAGAGTGGTTATCCTACAATTTATTCATTAGCCTTTATGGCCTTACAACACGCCTCTTTATAGGCTTTACAATAGGAAAAATCCTAAAGAATTGGTGTGCAAAAATGGTTATAGATCCATGCAGATCATTGGCTACAAATTCCAGAAATCTCAGGATTCTGTTATAGTCGACTCCAAGTCATATTACCAGTTGAACTTCATTTGGTCTTCATTTAGTCACTACACATCCATCTGTCAGCCTCTTGTTGGTTGACCACTTTGACATGCTGTCGATTCCTTTACCATGTCTCACTTCCTTGACCTTCGACTTCGACTTTACCTAGTCGAATAACCTTGACCTTCGACTTATTGTCAATCTACCTTGAATTCAAACTTCATTCGATCCACCTCGACTACACTTTCACTACAAAGAATATAACAACCCAAAAATGTATTCTCATGGGTTGGGTGTGACAATTGGACTATATATTGAATCAGTCCAAGGCATGGGGGATATCAATGCGCAAAGACATGACATAGTTGGTTGAAGCATGGATGTAGCAACAAGTTCACATGAGTTCAACACTTAGATATTTTTCATGCGGTTACAGTGGCAGTTGAGGAAACAAAAACAACAACAAAACAAAGTGTGATATTTGTAGTGGGACAATGGAAACTTGGAAAATGTAGACATAGTTAGGGAAGAGACGTATTTCAATTGTAGAAGACAAATTAGTCACACACAACATTGGGAAGATGGCACTGTGGATGGTTGCATAGGTTTTGGATGATTGCGGTGCAATTTGGAAACATGGGGTTTCCACTTCACAAGGAAACTTGAGGTTTTCACTTTGCATAATTTGGGGTTTTTAGTTCGCACAAAACTCGGGGTTTTCAATAGACTTAGTTGGGATGAGGGAACACGCTTGGGAAGAGACTTGGATATCACATATTTTTTGGATATTATTGAGGATGAAAACTACTTGAGATGGGAGAGGGTGTAGGGTATTATGATATAAGGGCGCAAATAAGATCACTCAAGTACTCAAGGAGATAAAAACTGGGGTTTCTCTGGCACCCAAGTGTTGCACTAGTGGGTCAAGATGTCACCTTGGGAATGAGAACACACCAAGGGGATTTCCAGACCATGAGGAAAAGAACAAGGTGGGGAGAAAAAAAGAGGTTGGTATGTGTCGACATGAGGAGAGAACCAAGTTTGGGGTGCACTAGTCCCAGGGGATGCGATAGTTGATGGGTGCATAGGTTTGTTTTGGAACATCGAGTCCAAAAAGAGGTGTGACAATTCGTTTGGGCATGATGTCTCACAAAAGGGAGAAAAACACCCAAAGGATGCGAAAAATCATGATGGTGAACTTTGGAGTCCATATAAGAGAAAAAAGGAGCACAACCAATGAAATAACCATTTTGGGCAACAAGGAGAGAAAGATTAACTATGAAATTATGAGGCAGAGTTGGATGAAGAGATGTGATCTCCCTCAAGGAGCCAATTTTATCCACCTTGGAGGACTTGTGATTCCTTGAGGCTATTCCATGGAAAGAGTTGGGGAGTCCTTCCTTTGGGATAATTTTGGGGAAGTATTTTCGCAAGTCTGGGTGACAAACCTATGAGACAAAACCATAAGTCTATGTGAAGTCTTGTGACAAAGAAGATACAGTGAGTCTATAGCGGAGTTGCACCATAGAAGTTTCACAATTTGTTACAAGATATGAGTCTTGGTGTGACAAAGCTATGTATGAGTTTCATGGTAAGGGGAGGGGAGTCATGTGACTTTTTCCAACTTGTAAACCTAGTTGGTAGTGATCATTTTGTAACTATTTTGCAATAATAAGACTTAGTGGGGCGTTATGCACATTTTGCGTCTCCTGCACTATATTTGTGTGTATCTTGTTTATTTTGAAAGTGTTCTCTTATGTAACATCATCATTTAAACTCCATACTAGCGATGTATATTGTAAATTTAATGTATGGTTGAAATCCAATCGATGTAATATGTAAATGATGTAAATTGAGTATAATAAATAAAATGTATCGCCAACTATAGATAAACACAACCAAATATTTGGAGGGTTAGTTCCCATAAGAGAGGGAAGGGGTAAAATGGAGATAATTTACATGTGTCTATTAAACCCCCAACCCATTTCTTTCTAAATTGTACTTACTATGAACCTTCCATTTTTTGGTTGAGTGTTCTAAATCCTAATCATTGAATTCATGTAAAAGGGTGGGTGTGAGAAGTCACATTATATAGTTATTAAGAGCATGGGGGTTGAGTATAATTATCTTGTGGAAGGGTGTAATTCAAGCAAGAAAGAGAAAGAGAGAAAATTCATATGGGGAGATGGGGCAAGATTACAAATTCACATTTTTTTCATGCATAGCAGGTTTTATAAGGAGATTTTTGGACACCAAGTGATCTTGGAGAGTTGAATCTTGAAGGTTGTTATTTTGGATATGTTTGGTAGTCGTTTAGAGCTATAATTTCATGGGAAGAGAGGTTATGGGCCTATACCAAAGATCATGTTTGAAATTTTTCAAGGGAAGTAATCATTTTGCTATTGTGTGAATTCCTGTTACAATTGTAGAATACCTAAGGTCCCAGCAGAGATGTTTCCTGTCCAACCTGTGTTGGAAGCCCTGGAGGGGATTTGAAAGGCACGATGGACTATCAACATTGAAAGGGGATTCCATACCTTGTGTTGTGTAGGTTGTGAGGAAGAGAGTTGGTGGACTAGAATTATCTATGGGAAATTGATTGTTGTGAGGGGCACATTAGCTAGCCTTAGGGACCATCATCTCTTGTGAATTCGTAGACCTAGCTTGAGGGTGACTTGTTGTTGATAACTCGAAAAACAAGTCTATGGTTGGGATAAACATCCGTCCTCTTTAGTGGGTTCATATTTTATAATATAAGTGTTCTTATTTGTTGTGTTTATTCATGTTAAATGTTGATGTAGTTGTTGTGAATTTTATTCTGAGTTATTTTGGGTTAATTCTACTTGTTGTGGGTAAAATCATGAATATGGATTTCCATTTATGTGGTTGAGCGTTTATATATGTGATTAGTTATTTTTTTGCATAATCAAAGTAGTTTCAATTACATTTTTATTTAGTATGGACAATTGAATGAGTTTGAATGTCATGCTGTATATTATTTTTTCATTTAGAATTGGTATCAGATTGGTATTATGTAGTGGCATGACCCAACATGGGGATGGGTGTGTTACAAAGTGGTATCAAATATTACTTTAAACATTAGACCCATATGATCCAATAATCAATGTGAATTTGGGTAAAATCCATTGTTATGGATTTTTATCTGTGATGAATTTGGGGGAAAATGGTGAAAACTCAAAGAAAAATTCCCAAATTCATTAACAAATTCAACTTTTGAATGATTCAAAAATGTCTAAGAGGTTTAATAGAATCAATAAGTTGGATTGCACAGTTAGATTCAACCTACAAGGTCAAAATTCACCTTCCAATGGAGTTCGAATGAACTGAGAGAGTTTAATGAATCGATGGCTAAGATCACGTTTGATCTTGATATCAACAACCCAGATTCATCATGAGTTTATTAAAATCTTACAAGTTTTTGGCGTTTTGAAAAGGGATAAAAATCAATGGTCTGGATTCATTTTCAACCATTTCGAAAATGAAACAGATCGATGGTCCGGATTCAATTTTGCATATTGAAGAAGTTAAAGAATCTACGATCGAGATTCATTTTCGGTGACTGGTAAAATGAATCAAATTGATAGTCGACATTCATCGACAAATTCGAGAAAAAATTGGCGGATCAATATTCAATATCACTTCATATGTGATATCGACATTCCAAATTCATCTGGGATTTGGTCAAAATTTATAATTGTTGGAGTTTTCCAAGAAAGATCATTGATGGCCAGTGATGGGATCGACAAGTTTGGTGAAGACTTTTAGTTTTCAAATAGAAATCATTGATGGTTAGATCGACGAAATGAGAAAAGTGCTTGGTTTGGCCAAAACAAATAATCGATCACCGATGGCCGATGATCGGGGATCAGAATATTTTGGTGAAATATTCCATGCATCCAAAAGAAAATATCGATCCAAAATGGCCCATGATCAGGGCTCAATATATTTAGTGAGGCATTCAATTCATCCAATAGAAGTTTCCAATCAATGATCAAGTGAAGGAAGATGAGGACATGTCTTTCCATGCCAACATCCACGTGTCGTGCCACATCAACATCCATGCTTCATGCCACATCAGTGAAAGTGCCATGTTAGTGTCCACTTGTCATGTGACGTCAACATTTATGTGTCATGCTAGGTCAACATAGTTTCCAAATCAGATAAGAAATGGTTTATGGTTGACAGTTGGGGTTTGGTAAAATTTGTAACAAGTTGGTTGCCATGGAAATTTGTTGATGGCCGATTGTCGGTGATCGGGGTTCAGAGATATTCGTTGGAAAAAATTGGTTGCTAAGAAAAACAACCAGTGGTAGATGCCCAATGACAAATGTTCAGAGAAATTAGTGATCAAATTTGTTTTACCAAATACATATTTGATCACCAATTGCCAATGTGGTGTTGGAAAATCAATGGTTCATATTGCTTTGAGTTGGCAATCGATGATGGAAATTCATCTATGGTCTCGAGGAAGGCATATTGGATCAATGGTTGATATTTATTTTGATTTGAAATATATGACTCATACTGAAAGACTATTATAATAGTAAAAAAACCAATTTTCTATGAATTTTTGAGATTTTTGAAGGTCATTAACTTGCAGAGCAATTTTAAGTGCCTAAATGAAACATTTAGGAAAATAAAAACATGAGAACATTGTGTACAAAGGAACATTTTGTTGGCATGTTTACAGGCAGAGTGTGCTTGTCATTGATGGAAAGGACAACATCGATGTTGGCAGGTT
This sequence comes from Picea mariana, assembly GCA_032191745.1. Taxonomy (NCBI): domain Eukaryota; kingdom Viridiplantae; phylum Streptophyta; class Pinopsida; order Pinales; family Pinaceae; genus Picea; species Picea mariana. The sequence goes on along the minus strand of JASDQU010104310.1, from coordinate 3,912 downwards.
TACAGGAAGAGTGTGCATGGAAAGAACAACAATGAAGACACAGAAGAGGAAGCTCGAGAAGCTCAAGAGGAATAACGTAGAGTTGCATGCATAGGGCAAGTGTGCGTTTGGGCTGAGGGAAACTTTTGCCAAATCTCAGGAGAGATAGTGTTCTGAGATGCATAGACGAGATCCCATACATCAAGGCTCATAAAATGATCAAAGGTCACAGAACCTTTGACACTTAGAAATTCTTCCAAGTCAAGAGGATGCATAAGCTCACGAGGAGGAGTGACAGTGACCATTGGATCATCAATCCTGAATAATCGATGGCCATCGGATCAGAGTCCAGATAGGAGGAGCACGTAGAGGAGGAGATTAGACCTTAGTCGTCAGATCAGAGTGCGAAGGACTAGCAATTGTTGGATCCAGTATAACTACGAAGAGGATAATGGCCAAGAGCCATCCTCCAATTCAACAAAATATGAAATTGCAATGAGATCCGAACCGTTGGATCTAGACGACACATGGTGAGAGATCGGAATTTTGATGACTCGTGAGCTGGGGAAGTAAAAGGTGAGTTTTCCTCCAAATTCATGAAATGCGAAGTCCCAAAAAGATCTAGACCATTGGATCATATAGGGTCATGGGTCATTGATCTGGATAAATTTCCAGAAAATTGGGAGTCGGGAGTTGGAACAACTAAAACATGAAGGCGCGATTTGATCACAGTCGTCAGAACAATTTTGAGTGGAAGGACAGGATAAGATATCAAATTTGCATCACAGAAATATCAAGTTGTCAATCCAAGATCCTGATCAAACACACAACATTCACTTTGGATATAGAGATGCAAGGAGTTTACACTCAGGAAAGTTTGAAATTTGAAATCCTCGGAATGCGAAGTTTTATTAATCGTCGATTTGGAGATCAAACAATGACCATTAGATCGTGGGAGACTATGTCAGCAAGGATAGGTGGCCAACTATGTCAGTGAGGACATGCATAAGTGGATTGTCAACTCCGGGAAAAAGCAAAGGAAGGATGAACAAGAGTTTGAGAATTGAAATATCTGAAGTCCACAGACACGAAGGAGATCTCGACCATTGATCCAAGAGGGATACGCATCGTTGGATCATGGACTCCGGGTTAAATGCTCTAGGAGAAAACAAGAGTTTGAGAATTGAAAGTCTCGAAAGTTGGACTCGCGGAGGAGACCCTAATCGTATATTAAGGATAGTTCTAAGAAAGAAATTAAAAGCCCTATATAAAGAAAACTAGTTCATAACAATAAGCAAAATCAACTATTTAAGCATAATAAGAAAATGACAAAAACAAACTATTTTAACTTGCCAACCTACATTCAATGAGCAACTATCCCGTGAAAGAAAATAAATAAACAAGCAAGCAAAGACACCTAACTAACCTATTAAAGAAAATAAACAAGTAAGCAAAGACAACTACCTAACCTATTAAATAAATAGACAAATAAGCAAAGACAACTAACTAACCTACTAAAGCAAATAGACAAGTAAGAAAAAACAACTAAATATTGCAAGCTATCAAATTAAAACTTCTCATTGAACAACTATCTAGCCTAAGAGGCAAGTGGACTAAATGCTCCATGAAAAACTATTTCTAATGCATGAAAGGAAATCTAAGAGGCAACTGGACTAAATGCTCAACGCAAAACTATTTCTAATGCATGACAATAAATCTATTTTATTGAAAGCAAGAAAGACTAGAAACTAACCATTAATATACGATAAGAAAATTGTTCCTCTAATTTATCAAAGACTACAGTAGCAATAAAACTACCTTTTAAAACTATGAAAGAAAGAAACTATCGCTTCTAATCTACAAAAGCAAGAAACTATCTTTAATCTACGAAAACAAGAAACTATCTTTATTCTATGAAAAATTCAAATATAATGTTGGTGGTTGTGTGAATGTCTTCGGTGTCAGATGATATCTCAATGACACTTGACAACAAAGGACAATTCAAGTGGGATAAGCTCAACACTAATCTCAATGGAAAAGTGAAAGGTATGGATTAAACAATCCAATGAGAGTTTATCCATGACAAAACAATGTTAAATACCCTGCATATTCATATATGAACCATCAACAACATAACGAGATAATCATTATACTTCTATACTACATAAGACAAATTCATACTTAAACTCATTCATTAACTAAGAACTACAATTGCAATCTAATTCTAGGAAATAAATTACGTAACATGAAACTATGCTATGTCTATTCTATCAATTCAAACTACAAATAAGGAAATGACTGAAAACATAAATTTAAAACATGATATTAAAAAGCAAAATAACAACTATATTAATCAACAACTAAGTAAGCAAGATCTCTATAAAACTAAAATAAGCAATCTATCATTACAAACTAAAATTAACTCTATCCATCCATCAAATCCTTGTCAATTAAAACCCAAATTAAAACACTACTCTATGCTATTCAAAACTATGTTTTAAACTTGATTCTAAAATCTTAGATAAAAACATAATCTAGTATTTAACTACACATGGGGTTAGTCTAGGAGTTTGTAGATCCGTTCCTAACTACGAGATTAATGCATGCTAACACAATTCATCATACTAACCTGCAAAAGAGAGTCAAAGAAAATTAAATTATAACAACAAACTAATTGACAAAAAGGAAATGCATATATAGGAAATAAAGAGAACAATTAATCTATGAAATACATAAATAGACACAAAGAACAGTTACCAGACTGTTGGTGGGCCCCCCATCAAGTTGTGGTCACTCCTTAAAAGGATACCACGATCTCAACAAAAGGAATTCACCATTAAAACGCAGAAACACAATTTTATACAATTCTGGCAATTGAAAAATGCAAAAACAAAGCCAAAATCGTTTTTGGCTCTAACACACGACTTCTTCTACTTCTTAACAATTATCTGACCACTATGGTGGTATTTATAATGTTTACAGACCAAGTGGTTGACCATAGGAGGTTCGAACCACTTCTAAAATTGACAAATTTCATTAATGGTGCCCTAACTGCCGAAACAGAGCTAGCCAATAATCACCCACCATAACAATCCAAAATCGAGTTGTCAAGAATTCAGTAGCTGGAGGGGATAAGCATGAATAAAACCGATGTCTTTGATTTCCCCCCCACTGGCCGCCAATACCATAACGGCCAAATCGCCCTCCATTTTTGTGAAGGAAGAGGTGTTGGACGGAGTGTCGGATTGAGTGTCGGAATGAGAGTCAGATCAAGTGTCGGAACAAGAAACATAGTGCGTTTTTTCCTTGTAACACCAGAAAAACGTGAATTAGCTCTTGGAAATCATAAAACATGATGAATTATACTTGATACAATCATTAAACATGAATTACATGTACCTTATTTCGATCATACCATTTTATCATAAAATTCTTCAAAAAGCTCCTTTAAAAGATGAAAAACGCATATGTACATGTGGCAAAAGTGTATAATAACCGTCATAAAAGTGATCATATCTCGAGCCCAACATTACCCCCACACCTAAGATTTTGTAGGTCCCACAACAAACAAAAAGAAATTGCCCTTTATTGTTGTGGGTGGGAAATCCCTCCTACGGACTAGCACTAAGGGTTTTATCATGCATGCAGAAATGACCCAAAGATTCTTACTTTTTACCATCATCCCATGCCTAAACCCCCATTACTCATATGTAACTACAAATCTTAAGAGATTAAGTTGACGTACCTTGTTTTTGGTGTTTGATGTCGATCCCTTTTCACGCTTGGTCATTCTTTGACTGCAACTCTCCTCCCAATGCTAACCCGCATTCACTAAAGACAAACAAAGAACTCCACATGCATTTGATCTATGAACTAAAGGGTTAGAGATTTCATCAATCATACAATCAATATTCCAATAATGACAATCTCATA
>JASDQU010104309.1:299944-314154 GCA_032191745.1 Picea mariana | reverse complement strand
TACAGGTGATCTTCTTCAGGCGCCGAATTATCTCTAGGAATCATTTTGGATCCTATCATAATGTACATAGGCCCTTTTTATTTCTTTATGCAGGTCTAAGAAAACCTGTGGGTGCTTTACTTTAATCCCCTTTCACCTAGAATCAAAACTACAGGTGTTAACCCCTTTTCTTTGGTAGAAAATATCACATGACTGTGGACTAGAACCGAGCACTCAAATAAAAGGAACAATCCATAGCTCCAGGACTTTGACACTCCATGAAAATTCACCTTTTCAACACTCCAATATTCTGGAGTGTTTACCCGTTGCATTTAGTCATAAAGTGACTTTGATCGGTGGGTGTATGTCCTCTCCCTAGCTCCAGGACTCCGAGCTTCAGTAGTTTCCACAAATCCAACACATAAATCTCCCAGACTGCTGAACTGGTGAACTCCCGAAGATTTTAGGGATCAATGGTACACACTTTTCTCCTTGATCTATGAAAAATATTGAATCTAGGACTCTAGGACTTTGGGCTTTGAGTGTTTCCATGAATCCAACTCACAATTCTCCTAGAGTGTTGAACTGGCGAACTCCCAAATGGACACTATCTAGAGCTTCGTTACTGCGATGCTTCAGAACTTTGGGATTCAGAATATTTACCTGCAACACACTCCAAATTTCCCAAATGTCAAATTGGCAAACTCCCGAAGAGGTCAGGGATCAACGGTCCACACTTTTCTCCTTGATATATGGCTGAGATCAAATGTGGGACTCTGAGACTTCAGGCTTTAGGAGTTTCCACGAATCCAACTCCCAATTCTCCAGGACTACTGAACTGGAGAAATCTGGAATGGATGGTATCTGGAGCTTTTTTACTCTGGCACTTTGAAACTTCGAGCTTCAGAATATTTACCCTCAACACACTCCAAATTTTTCGAACACCGAACTGGCAAACTCCCAGAGAGTTCCAAGATCGAAGGTATATGATTCCTACCAATATCTATGGCTGAAAGGAACTCTGAGACTTCGAGACTCTAGGATTCTAAAGTTTCCCAACTCCAACACACGTTTCCTCTTGAATGGACGAACATCAAACTGAAATCGATAGCTCACACTCCTCCCACAACCAATGGCTGAGATCCACTCTCAAACTGTAGGATTCAAGTTTCCTTGCTCCAAATCACCACCACACCCCTGAATAGTTGAAGGTTGAAATTGAGAATGGAAAAGATCAATGACTGAGAATTCTTTGTTGATCAATGGTGGGGATTAACTCTGGTACTTCATAGCTTTGACCACTTTCCAAATACTACCTCTGAAATCTCCTCGATAGTCTAACGTCGAAGGGATACCAATCAATGCCCCCTGCTTCACTCTGAGATCTACGTCTGAGGTCTATTTCAGGACTCTAGGCTTCAAGGATTTATCCTCCTAGAAACACAAGGACTAAAATATCTTGGAGTGCTGAATCGTCGACTCATGAGATCTACGGCTCAGATTCTACGATGGGATCTACGACTAAGATCCACTCTACTTTGTCCAAGACTTATGACTCGAGAACCTTGATCGATGCCCTCATTCTCTCACACTCAAATCCAATGGTTGGGATATGATATCCTATGTCATGGGCTCTCCTCTCATCTCGGTTTAATTCAGTGGCTCAAATCTAATATTGTGGCCCAAATCAATGATTGTTGTGGTTTCTTTCCTCTGTTGGCTTTATTGAACCGCCACACCTCCTGAGCTTTCTAACATAGTCAAGTTGTTCTCTCAACACCCTCCTGGCACCCTGTAAATTCAAATTCGACCAATTCCAGGTCTGAATTTTCTAGAATAGATAAAAAAAAATAATAATATCTCACCACTTGGCCAAAATTTCACAAATTTTCCCATGTATTTAACAACATAAATTGGGGATTTTTCCCAATTCCACGCAATTGCTTCAATTCAACTTGCTCGTCCCATCCAGGCTCATTGTTGAAAATTGGACCTCTAATACCATATTGTAGCATCCCTAGCATCCAAGTGTTGGGCTATGCCACATAAAATTCTTGAACTGTATACAAAATTAAAACATACAAATATACTACAAATACACAGATTCATGCAGAATAATAATAGAAATACACATCCAACATACATAGGAAAAACCCCATAAAAAAACATGCATAAATAATGATGAAACACATAATTTAACACACAATTGACACTTATATTTGATAAAATACCACCAATTGTGTGTAGACCTTCCACATTCCTCCCATCCTTATACCACATTGCTCAGAACTCTCAACAGTGGGTCACCCCCGATCTGGGACAAAACTCTACCCAAGTAAAGGAATTCTTAACCAGGATGATGTATCTCAGACAACAGGAAAAATTCCATCACAGGTGCCAACTCGAACTAAAAGCCTATAGTCTCTCATTCCCCACATGCCTGTCCCACCCCAGGAAATGTGCCCCTTCTCTACTCAAAAGTCCTCTGGTTGCTCCACTTCCTTTCTGGGGCTTCAACAAAAGGCCAAACAGGAAGTCTCAGAGCCCTATAGTTGTAGTTTGATACCTTCGGGAAATCAATTCCCAAAAATTATCTCACCTATAGATAATTGTTCACGARCCTAAAAAACTGCCTCTTCAATATCCCACRAGCCTAGCAACCCACCTCTTCAATATCCCACAGGCCTAAAAACCCACTTCTTYAGTCGAACTCTTAAGTTAACCAAGTACAGGTACAGGTACAGTACTGGTTCGGGCAAGGTACATGTACGCTGCTAATGATAGAGAGGTACGGAGGATAACTGAAATTCGTGAGTGAAAARAAATGGAGGAATGATGGAATGATGGAAAATTCACTAAGTCCAAACTCTTTGTATGCATGTTCCTAATTTGACACTTGTCATGTTGAGAGCTACYTTGGCCCACTTGTCCCCATCCTTAGAACTTAGGATAAAATAATTATCCATACTTTCTACTTTAAGGAATATTAATATAATATTCCTTTTTAGCTTAATCTCTCTATCGTATCCCCTTATCCTTAACGTTTATCCCCCTTTCCCTAACTAGTGGAGTTTAGTCCCCCATACTCTTTTACATGGTTGGTATGTCGCAGTAATGTGTCTTTCATTAACATTTGCATGTAAATACATTTACGTTTACATTATAGATATACTGTCCTTTTTGCATCCTGACTCACTAGCCTAAGTACATTTGTAGTTACATTTACAGTTGGGGTTTGGCCTAGGGGTATTACATTTATGGTTTACATTTACAGTTGGGGTTCGGCCTAGGGGTATTACATTTATGGTAACTGAGTAATTGTAATCGAGAGGGTGAGGAAAGTAAGGGAAGAAGAACTCAGTTCTGAGCTAGAGATAATTTGTAATGAGAACTATTCTCATATTACTGTAGAGCTAGTAATGGAAATCATATTTGTTTTAGTATTGTGTTGAGATGTACTTGTTTTTCCTATCGAGTATGAAGTTGTATCTGTCTGATGTAAGATGGACATGTATCTGGAGTAAGTCCTATGATATAATAGAATGTTGGTGGAGATAAAATTAAAGAAAAGTCGCATCTTCGTGATGATTCTTGTGTTCATAGACTGATATGATGTTATGTCTTTTATGCATGATGTTTATGTGTGTTCTTTATGATGATTTACGTAACTCTCTTCTTATACCTTGGGTTATGAGGTGTTCAGGGATTCTATATAGTTAATCTATCTTGCACAAGAATGGTAGTAATATTGATAGCTCATAGATATGAACAAGCATTTTTCCTACCCTTCCCTAATTCATTATTTCTCAGTCACGCTTTGGGTGAGACTTCTTCCCTTTAGGGAAGATGAAAGTGCCAGCGCACTAGAATACATTAGTACCCTTTTGTTGGTAACCTAAAGAGGACCCTAGTTTGACAAAATTTGCACCAACAAAATGGTTCCATTGCCAGGACCCTGGTTTTAAGAGGGAACCTGTAAGGAGGATTCTTCCTCAGATCCAAAGATCTCATGTTCAGAAGTGGTGAGAATGAAAGTGTGATGCATTCATATGGAACAAAGAAGAGTTATGAAATTTGAGCTAGAATGCCGCAACGGATTCTGTCTTCTATTTGAAAAGATTGAGCGACTAGCATGCGATATTCTGGGTAGAATTTCTGAAAACATTGTTCCATTGGGTAGATCGGCTACATGAAGTGCTAGAGTTCAAAGAACATGTCAAGGAAATATGTATTTGGGATAAATAGAAGCTAACATAGCTTCATCGATCGGATCACCAAATTACCTGAGCAGTGGATTTATGGATTGACACGTCTCTGGACGGTTATATCATCAAGTTTGTAGTGGATAATCACCGATATTTTCACTATTAGAAGTGATATTCAAGAAAGGTGTGTGTGGAAGAGTGTTGAGGTAAATTCCCCTATGGATGAAAGTATTCTTGGTGAAAGAGGGGATGCTAAGTGTTCCCTCACGTGATATGGTAGCCTAAACTCATGCACTCGGGGTGGAGCGATCTTGGGGTAGGTTCATGACCTAAGAGGGAGAACGAGTTATTTGATCAATGGGGGATTGGAAAGAAAAGAGTGCAAGAAGTAAGATATCCATGAGGAGAGCCTCCATAGTTGAAAATTGGTGGCATGAAAAGGTAAGAAAAGTTGTAAAGTAGTCCTAGGTATGGCAGAAAGAAAGTAGATTAGGAGAGATGGATGAAAGAAAGGCAGAAGATTTGAGGAAGTTGAAAATATAAGAAATATTGGCCAGTCTAAGATTGCAGGAAAGAGAAGTTGAGAGATAAATATGTCCACAGGTGGGTGGACGAGAAGAAGAGTGCGTAGAAACTAGAGAAGGAAAAGAAGGTCTGGATATCGCGAAAGACAGAGAGAATTCAACCCTGAGTTCAAGAGGAATCAGGAATGAGGCTTAGTAGACTACTCCAGAGAAAGAAAATGAGACCCCCTGGATCAAAGAAACCCACCCAGAAGTCAGTGGGACCAGCCCTGATTCACTCATTCCCCGGGCACTCTCTATACCCTTGATAAGTTCTATACCACATACTCATGCAATTTATATTATGTCAAACTCGTTGAGTTCATCAAGACCCACAATTGTGAATAGTGGGAGGATATTAGGGTCTCCTAGTAAATCAAAACTAGGGCCATTAGGGTTCATTTTGGTAGGGACAATAATAACAGTAATGGTTGGAAACACAAGAGGCTCAATCACCCGATACCCAGAATTCTAAGGTAAAGGGGATGAGGATGTAGAACATCATTGGTTTATATGTGAGGCCATCTAGAGGTTTAGAGAGACTCTAGATGTGAACAAGTTAGTATAATTTCAGACTACTTTGAGGGGTTATGCACTCAAATGGTAAATGAATTATATTGATCATGGGTTGTAAGGAAAAACCTTTACCCTTGACCAGGTGCACCAGAAATTCATCGTTTAATTCAAGCTACATCAATCAGAGAAGAAATATCTCTCTAAGTTACGTGATATCCATTAGAGAGAGGGTGAGTCTGCATGGGAGTATGGTCAGAAGTTTAAGGATGCTATTGGGATATTAGCGCATCTAATTCATGAAGACCAATCAAAGTGAATGGTATATTCAAGTTCTTCTACCATTGACATGAATCCCCAGATGCAATAAAGGTTATCCACCTTAATAGTTACTCTAGAATAATCCATGAAGATTGAAGCCATGGAAGGATACCTAGGGAGTTTGAGGGTAAATAGACCTCCAGTACACCCAATCATGTCGTAACTTTAGAGACAAATATTGGCACTCATGGAGAAGATACAAGAATTAAATCTACTTAGACCAGGACAACCCCAAGTACGGTGTATAGGATGCTATAGAGAGTGGAATCTGGAAAATGAGTGTCTGCGAATAAGGGGAATGTGACCTCCCCATAACCCGATGGGACCCCTCCCATGAGACCAATGAGAGGAGTTGCAAAAGTATCTACAACTCCACCTTTCCATGCACCAGTTTTATACCATGCTTTTCCAAGCACCCAGGAAACCCATACGGCTGAGTACTGTGAAATATGTTGGACTCATGGGCATGCACCAAGGCACTACCCTATCCTGCAGAAGTACCCATTTGTTCCTAATACAATAAATTTCAAATTCTTTGGGTATGAAACGCATGCTGCAAGACAATGTAGATCATTAGATGTGCTTGCCTATAGACTCAAGCAGACGACATTTAGGGTAAATGAAACACCCCAAGGATCCGGAAGAGGCTGGGGGAGTAGGGGTGGAGGTGTATTTAGAGAAGGGAGGAATGGAGGAAGATGACCAGGCCAATGTTACAATTGATATGAACAAGGACATATGGCCAGAGACTGTCCTCATACGAGACAACCTTGGAGCTCACACTGTAGAACTAACGTTCACGCAACCGAGGAATTCCCTGATCTGATCACAAAGTGGGAGGACCAGGTTCATCAAAGAGGAGCTAACTTCATAGGATCTTAACATAGGAGGGAAGTCGAAGGGAATGTATTCAAAATTGACATCATCACTCATGGAGGAGGAAAAACCTTGCGGTAGATGCAGACAACCAGCCTAAGATTCAGAGAGAAGCCCCTAAGGATGACAAGTATGAACCTTTAAAACAAAAGTTGTTTTTCAAAGAGGCAATAAAAATATTTACAAATTTGTTTGTTTCGTAAATCATGGAAAAACCTCCTAAATTCATTCTCCAACCCAAGATTACTCAATAACCTTCCTCACCACCCGCACCAAGGAATCCTGTAAGCTCAAGAAGACACCCTCAACAATCCCAAAATGTAATTAACCTCTAGTTTCACTTATTCTCTAAGATCTTGGGATATCACCAACTTACTGAGAAGTTGTGGAATACACTGTACCTAGTCCTGGGAGACGAGCGAACTCTAGAAACCTTTGTAACCACCAACCTCCCTAAGAAGAATACACAGAGGGTACAAAGAAGGAAGGTGCGAACTGGAAAATAATTTAGGTTGGAAGCCCAGTTAGACGACTTTGAAATTAAAGATGTCATGTTGGACTTGGGATCAAGTGTCAACATCTTACCCAAAAAGACTTGGGAGGCTCTAGGGAAACCTCAGTTAGTGTATTCCCCCATCCATCTGAGAATGGAAAACCAATATTGCATCTTTCCAGTAGGAAGGTTGGAAGAAGTGGAAGTAGATGTTGTAGGAGTTTAAAAAATAGTTGATTTCAAAGTGATTGAGATCATGGGAGACAAAGACCCCTACCTTGCCTTATTAGGAATTGACTAGGCCTATGCCAATTATGTTTCCATCGACTTAAAGAAGGACACCATGACGTTTGAAGTGGATGGAATAAAGGTAGTCCAACCCTTAGATCTGTACTTGGGACCTAGATATATTGAGCCAGTGGTTAATAACATGGAGTCAAAAGTGTTGATTTTTGGGCAGCATCAGAAAGACATTCTACTATATTGATAATTAATAATATGATTATTAATTATTAAGCAACATTATTAATTATAACAGTATTAATGTAATAATATATTTATAATATAAAGTATAAATATATATAATAAAGTATAAATTATAAATATAAACTATATTTATATTATATGTATAATATGATATAAAGTATAAATATATTTATTACCCAAGGGATGCATCTCTTCATGGATGGTCACCATGGTCATCATATGTTCTTTATATATAGAACACCCATCATTGTAATAAGATAATTCATTCACATACAATATCTTCTCATATCGAAAATTCAACATGGTATCAAAGTAAGACTAGGATTGACTCCCTCACAGAACGACCCAAGAAAATGAGAGTAGAGTAAAGTCTTGGGAGTGTTAAATTTATGGGGTTGTTGAAATCTTTATGTACAACATATTTATTTTTTACTCCTACCAAAATTATAGAAAGAATTCTATAAATTATGGTGGGCAGTAATTTCTAGTAAAAATGTCTAATTACCTAAATATGAGGAATCTACTACATATTTACTTCTACCTATATTTATGCACAGAATCACATGAATTATAGAGGAACAATTTAACAAAGTCAAATACTATGTGGATGGTTTATAACAAAATTAATCTTTGGGTAGTTACGGGAGGTATTCTCCAACTATTTATAAGAAAGAAAATTTAATTTAATTTTAAATTTAATTTTCAAAGAGACATGTCTTTTTGGATCAATTTAATATTACTATAAAAAAGACACAACAATAGACACGCCTATTTTTCTCTCTCACATGTGGGAAGTGATCTAAGGAAGAGGCTGAAGTTTCTAAGTAGTTGAAATTTTCTGAGTGTAATTACTTTGTGATGTTCTAGAATTTACTAAAGTAATATTGTTGGAGGTAACTACCACTTGAAGAAAAGTGTTATTGTCTAATTTAACACTAGAAAATCAGCATGGTTAGCTATATGACATTGAGTATGTGATGGAAGTGTGTTAGTAGAAGATGTATCATTTCAAGGGTCAATATATATAGTTGTGCACAAGATAAATTGATCTCATTTAGGAGATGTTTTTTGTTGATCTTGTTTCTTGTTCTGGGCATGTCATAGGTAATAGCTCTTAGAAGGAGCCATAGTGATAGCTGCAGGAAACAACATGAAGAAAGACTATACATACAGAGAGTTGTACACATCCATGTAATGAAGAAGAAGAGGAGGCCAGCACATGCAGAGGGAGTGTTGATATTTTATGTAATTTTGCAAGTTATTCTTAAGTATTAATATTTCAGCATTGGGATGACATTCTCCCAGGATTGATCATGGTAATTTGACCAATGGAGAATGTACCTGGAATAGTCTTCTAAGGACATAAGAATCAAAGTGTGTGGCTTTCAACATATAGAAGGAATGAAATTCTTCCTGTGGCACAGATGACAACCTGATCAGGAAGAATGTTCCTTGTAGCCATAGAACACTCCATTGAGTATGTGACAACTGTGGGACACTCAGTGTGTAGATTAAAGAAGGATTTATATGGATTAAAGTAGGCACCTAGAGCATGGTGTGGAAAATCTCATATCAAAGTGTAAGAGAAAAATTGGTTGCTAAGTTTGAGATGAAATATTTCGAGATGATGCATTACTTTTTGGGTCCCGAGGTATGGCAAAGACAGGATGATATCTTTCTGAATCAAGGGAAGCATACAATAAAAATCCTGAAGAGGTTCGGGATGTTGGATTGTAAGGAAATGGATACACCTATGGTATCAAATCTGAATTTTTTGTAGTATACGACTTTAGAGACTATGGATGTTACTTTATACAAATAGATGGTGGGTTCATTAATGAACTTGACGAACACAAGATCAGATATATGTTTTTCTATAAACACCCTGAGAAAATATATGGAGAAGCCCATGTAGGTTCATTTTGTCGCAGAAAAACATGTGATGAGGTACCTTAAGAGTACATTGGATTATGGTCTCAGGTATGTGATAGACCATGAGTTTGAGTTATATGGATATTCAGATTCATATTGGGACGAAAATATTTCTGATCAGAAGAGAAATTTGGCATATTTCTTCAGTCTATCCTCCCATATGGTTTCATCAAGTAGCAAGAAGAAATTGTGTGTAGCACTCAGTACAACTAAGGCAGAGTGTGTGGGAGCATCTAAAGCAAGTCGCGAAGCAATGTGGCTTCAAAAATTGTTGACTATTGGACTAAATTTTGACTTGTAGGTAAGACCTACAAGAAGAGGATGACGAGACTTGTTCTAAAGGACAAGTGATGAAGTCAACAGGTTGAAGATCCATTTGATATTCAGTGCTCGAGAGGGAGCCAGAAATTTAGTTCCTGAGGGAGTTGGATACTACAATAAGGAGAAAAAGGCTCTGCCAGATGTAGTAAGCAGTCATGTGTGGCACTCACTATGGTTGAAGCTAAGTATCTAGCAGCATGTGCAGAAATTTGTGAAACAATGTGGCTTCAAACATTGCAGACTATTGCACTGAATTTGAATTTTAGGTAATACCTACAAGAAGAGGATGACGAGACTTGTTCTGCAGGACAAGTTTTGAAGTCAGCAGTTTGAAGATTCAGTTGATATTCAGTGCTTGAGAGGGATCTAAATGGTCATTTCTAGAGGAAGTTGGGTACTACTGTAAGGATTAAAAGGCTCCGTCGGATATAGGAAACACTCATGTGTGGCACTTAGTATGGATGAAGTTGAGTATTTGGAAGCATGTGCAGTGGCAGTGTGGCTTCGAGAATTTTTTTTTGGGTTATTTGGTCTCGGAATGGAGGTGACCTGCATTTGGTGTGACAACCAGAGTTGCATGAAGTTGTCAGAGAACCCCATGGTCTATGACAGGTTGAAGCATATCGAGATCATATATTACTATATCATGGATACAATGAAGAAGGGATCAGTGAGGCTCTATTTTTGTGACTATGGAGGATCAATTTGCGGACATGTTTACCAAGATGTTGTCGAGAATGAAATTTGAGTACTTCAGTGACAAGCTTGGTGTGGTCCCTCTTCAGAGGAAGTGTTCTCATCCATCATGAAAAAGGGTTGGCATTGAGAGATGTGGAACTCATCCAACATGAAAAAGGGTTGGCACTGAGTGTTCTCATCCAACATGAAAAAGGGTTGGCACTGAATTTTCTCATCTAGTATGAAAAAGGTTTGGCACTGAGATAGGTGGAACTCATACAACATNGAAAAAGGGTTGGCACTGAGTGTTCTCATCCAGCATGAAAAAGGGATGGCACTGAGACAGGTGGATCTCATCTAGCATGAAAAAGGATTGGCGTTGAGATAGGTGGATCTCATCCAGCATGAAAAAGGGTTGGCACTGAGACCAAGGGTGCACATCATCACGTATTGATGCATCGCAGGGAGTGGATATCCTAGGGACATGTTGTAGTTATTGAGAGCTACCCACAGAAATTGGTTGCATAGGGTGAATTCATTTTCACTATGGATATGTGAGGATGTATAGATTCACATATTCAACAATCAATGGATGTGATCTTGTGTGGTATCAGACTTGGAGTCTTTTTCTGGAAATAATACCTTCCTAGTTAAGAGGGACTAATGGATGTAGATTTTATCACATGGTAGTGGATGTCATGATGACATGTTGTAGCCATTGGAGAGATACCCACCGGCCCTAGATGCATGTTGAAGAGAAAAGGTACATATATTATCGGAGGGTATTGTATGTCATGCATAAGATATCCAATTTTTCTATGGGAAAATGGATAGTCTCATGATGACATGTTTTAGTTATTGGAGAGCTACCCTCCAGCCCTGGATGCATGTTGTGAAGTCACAAGGGTGCACTTTTGGGTATGTGTCATGTTCTTTGCACAAGTAGTAGTGTCTTCATTTCACCAGGCGCGCAGGGAGGCAAAATCCCCCTATGCATGAATTCAAGGGAAGCGCCCCTGAGAAAAAAAAATCCTCTAGAAACATGTCACATTTGTCCTCGTTTTTCATGTTGCCTCAATTTTTGTGTCCATTTTTGGGCGGTTTTTCGGCACATGATTTTTTTCGATGGTTTTCTATTCTCGGTTAAGGAATTAGGGTTTTTTACTAATCCAGGTAATTGGGTTAGGGTTTTGGATGTCATTGGATCCTATATGTATATTGTATTGCAAACAATGTATCACTATGAATGAATATATAATATGTTGGTTTTCCCAGTTTGGGTTTCCAGGGAAAAATCTATGTGTAATGTTTGTATTTTCCATTGTATCTTTTCTGTTCTTTTACTAAAAATTTGTTTGCAGTAAATATTGTACAAGGTTAAAATCTACATTTGGTATCAGATATTTCTTGGCTTCAGGGGGGTGCCTTTGTTGTCAAGGGTTTGGCTCGGGACTGTGATAAGCCTTTTTACAGTGGGAGATATGTGGTATTGATTTTTCAGGTGAAAATAAATGGTAAGCAATTTGAAAATGGAGATCGAGAAGTTTAATGGGAAACTTTTTGAGTTGTGGAAGCTCAAGATGGAATATTTGTTGGTGCACAAAGATCAGTGGATCATGGTATATCCAGGTAATGCACCTACATGAACTTCAAAATATGACTGGAAAAAGTTGGATCGGAAGGTGAAGACCACAATCCGACTATGTCTCTCAGATTCAATATTACTGAATGTTTCAGAGGAAGCTACAGCCAAGGATTTATGGGATACGTTGGGGAAGTTGTATCAGTCTAAGTCCCTAGTAAATAAATTATTCCTGAGAAAGAAGTTGTATAATCTGAGGATGAGATATGGAGACTCGGTGGAAGAGCATTTGAACACTTTCAATACTGTGGTAAGTCGGTTAGTATTTGTTCAGATTAAAATTTCAAACGAAGATAAGTGTATTAGTTTACCTTGTTCTTTACCATACTCGTGGGATATTCTGGTTGTGGCCATAGGTAGTAATACAATTTCCTTGAAGTTTGATGAAGTGGTCTCATCCTTGTCATCGAAGGAGATGAGATGGAAGAATATGGAAGGACAGAGAAAAAATGCATTATTTGCAAGAGGATGCTCCTAAGAAAGAAATAGATCTAACTTCTCAAGTGGGATATCTAAGTCTAAGGGTAGATCTAAATCTATTGAAAATTTTATAAAGGTATGTTGGAGATGTTGAAAAGAAGGGCACTACAAGAAGCAGTGTAGATCCAACGTTGATAAAAATAAGGGATATGAAGAATCTCCTTCTATAGAAGAAAATACCTCCAACGAAGAAGGAGGGGATGTGTACCTGGCTTCTTCAAGCACACATGTAGATCATGAGGCATGGTTGGTTGACTAGGGTGAATCCTTTCATATGACTCCCCATAGGCAGTGGTTCTGTGAATATGAAAGGTCTGATGGAGGTAATGTTTTCCTAGGTGATGATTCAACAACTAGAATCATAGGATGAGGAAAATTAAAGTTGAGGCTCATAGATGGAAGGATTAGAACACTTCATGGTGTTCTACATATCCCAGGTTTGGACAAAAATTTGATTTATGTAAGAAAAATGGACGATGCAGAGGTAAAAAAAAAAATTTGAAAAGGAAACCTACAAGATGGTTTGAAGAGAAATGGTGTTGTTGAAGGGAGTTTAGTTTGAAAATTTGTATAAGCTGCAAGAAAGCACTATTACTAATGGGTGTAATAGTTCCATTGTTCTTGATATTGGAGTTGAAGAAGAACGAAATCCTACAGTATCTGGATAAAAGGTTATGATGTGGCATCAAAGACTGGGGCATATCGGAGAGAAGGATCATTGACTACTACATGGTAAAGGTATGGTTGAAGGTATGTCTAACTGCTCTCTGGATTTTGATTTCTGTGAACATTGTGTATATGGGAAGCAGAATAAGGTAATATTCCCCTCTGGTGCATCGAGGGCAGAAGGAATTTTACAGCTAGTTCACAATGATGTTTTTGGACATGTATCGGTCCCGTCATTGGGAAAATCTATGTACTATGTCTCATTTATAGATGACTTCTCGAGGAATACTTAGATATATTTCCTCGAGAAGAAATTTGAAAACTTTGAAAGGTTTGAAGAGTTTAGGGCTCTTGTTGAGAATCAAACAGAGAAAATAATTAAGGTGTTGAGGATAGATAATGGCAGAGAGTTATGCGGGAATGAATTTGAATAATTGTGTAAGAAATGCAGTATAGAAATGAAGAATACTGCTTCATATACAACTCAAAAGAATGGAGTTGCAGAAAGGATGAACAGGATGTTGATGGAAAAATCAAGGTGCATGCTAAGTGGTTTCGGGTTAGGGCAAGAATTATGGGCAGAGGCAGTGGGTACTAGATGTTACCTGGTCAACAGATCACCCTCATCAGTGTTGGATGACAAGACTCCACAAGAGGAATGGACTAGTAAGAAACCTTCTCTTACACATCTCAAGTTATTTGGTTGTGATGCATATGTTCATGTTCCAAAGGGAAACATGAGTAAGCTAGATAAGAAGGCTGAAAAGTGTATCTTTATTGGATATAAATATGGTCTCAAAGGTTATAAGCTTTGGAACCTAGAAACTAAGAAGGTAGTGTATATATGAGATGTGGTATTTAGAGAAATGAAGGATGTTCTTAAACAGGAAGTCCTACCAAGTAAGGAAGAACCAGAGAAAATAGAGTTTGATTTAAAGGATGATGAATAAGACTCTACAGAAGAACAGAAATAAGAAGAAGAATATCCTCGTACTCTAGTATTGAGGAGATTAGTTCAAGAAACAAGGCTACCGGAAAGGTATACTCCATCTGAT
>JASDQU010104309.1:267601-299477 GCA_032191745.1 Picea mariana | reverse complement strand
ATGTGAATGACATGTTGCTGATAGGAAAAAACAAGTAGATTATCTAGGATGTGAAAACTCATTTGTCCTCTAAATTTGATATGAAGGATATCAGTGCTTAAAATTTCATTTTGGGCATGGAAATTAAAAGAGATCGGAAAAAGAGGAAACTCTGGTTAATTCAGAGAAAATATGTCGAGACAATATAGCAGAGGTTTAATATGTAGGAATGTAAACTGGTCAAGGTTCTTATTCCTATTGGTGTAAAGTTATATGTGGATCAGTGTCCCTAGAAACTTGAAGAGGAGGAGGAAATGTCTCATGTTCCATATGTGAGTGCAGTTGGAAGTTTGATGTATGCAATGTTTTGTACTAGACCAGACATTGCACATGCAGTGGGAGTTTTGAGAAGGTATATGTCAAAACCAAGGAAGGAGCTTTGGACAACAGTAAAAATGGTTTTCATGTATTTGTGTGGCACCTCTATCCATGGATTGTGCAACCAAGGAAGACCGGGATTGGACAGAGTATTGGATGTACATGGCTTTATGGATGCAGAATGGGCTAGAGATATAGATCATAGGAGATCTACAAGTGGGTATGTGTTTAACTTGTTTGGAGGAGCAATAAGTTGGATGAGCAAAAGACAGGTTGTAGTGTCACTTTCAAATACAGAAGTTGAATACATGGAAACCACTCATCAAAGTAAGGAAGTAGTATGGTTATAAATATTGTGTTCAGATATTGGGTTGGTTCAACAAGCTGTAAGGATAGATTGTGACAACCAGAGTGCCGTTTTTCTGGCAAAGAACTTGGCTTGTCATTCAATTACAAAGCATATTGATATTAAATATCACTTTGTGAGAGACATGGTTGAAGAAAAGAAAGTATTGTTGATGAAGGTGTACACTCTGAATCATGTTGCAGATTCATTAACAAAATCTATGAGCACTGAGAAGTTCTCTTGGTGCAGAGGATCCATGGGAATTGTTGCCCTGGATTGTTGAGTATGTAACCCTATAACCCCCTATATGCAAAGAAAACAACAAGTGGGAGAATGTTGGGTATGTGTTATGTTCTTTGCATGACAATAATTTTTTTCCTCAGGAAATGAGTCACATTTTGCCTCATTTTTCGTGTTGCCTCGATTTTTGTGTCCATTGTTGAGCAGTTTTTCAGCACATGGTTTTTGTTGATGGTTTTCTATTTCTGGTTAAGGAATTATGGTTTTTGACTAATCTAGGTCATTGGATTAGGGTTTTGGATGTCGTTGGCTCCTATATGCATATTGTATTGTAAACAATGTATCACTATGAATGAATATAGAATATGTTGGTTTTCCCGGTTTGGGTTTCCAGGGGAAAAATATATGTGTAATGTTTGTATTTTCCATTGTATCTTTTATGTTCTTTTACTGAAAATATGTTTGCAGTAAATATTGTACAAAGTTAAAATATACATGCACGTGATGAGTTATAGATGCATTGCAGGGTAGTGGATGTCCTGGGGACATGTTGAAGTTATTTGAGAACTACCCACATGCCTTGGATGCATTGGTTTTGAAGTCACAAGGGTACACATGATGAGGTACAGATGCATTGTGAGGTAATGGATGTCATGGTGACATGTTGAAGCTATTTTGAGAGCTACCCATAGGTAATATTCAAAGGTAATATTCAGAGGTAATCTTGGCATAATGTAGAATGTCTCCCTCATTGAGAGGGAGTGTTGATGTTTGGGAAGCATGAGAAAGACATTCTACTATATTGATAATTAATAATATGATTATTAATTATTAAGAAATATTATTAATGTAATAATATATTTGTAATATAAAGTATAAATATATATATAAAAGTATAAAGTATAAATATAAAGTATATTTATATTATATGTATAATATAATATAAAGTATAAATATATTTATTACCCAAGGGATGCATCTCTTTGTGGATGGTCACCATGGTCACCATATGTTCTTTATATATAGAACACTCATCATTGTAATAAGATAATTCATTCACATACAATATCTTCTCATATCGAAATTTAAACAATTTCTTGACCATTTATACACCATAACAGCCAGAACAAGGTCAGATTATTTTAACCCCACATAGACAGATCTATAAGTTGGAGGAGTATACAGTCAGCCAATGAGGACTCAGAACTAGATTTTGATAGCTGGCAGCAAGGTTCATATGAAATATTCTAAAGACGTTGTGCAACTATCATGGAAACGAGATGGATTGAAACCAAGATAAGAAATTACCCAACATACGATGGTACTTCAGATTTGAACAACTTTCTCACTGACATAGACATAAAAAATTTTGTGCCAGATCAAAGAATCTCAGTTTTTTATATAGCTTTGAAGGATACCTCGACTAGATGGTGGGCCACTCACAAAAACTTACTCTTGGATTGGGAGGATGCAAACAGAGCCATTCGATGCAGATTTCGTTGTAGAGATCAACTAATGAAAGATATGAACATGGATTTTCAGGGTACACAACTATTTGATGGGAAATCTGACCCTAGAGTGCATGTGGAGCACTTCTTAAAGCAATGGAAAGTTGCGGAAGTACCCCCTTGAATATGGGTTCATCTAATTTTTCACTCGTTAGGAGAGATTCAAAAATCCTGGTACATACATGAAGAGATCATAAGACAAACAAGTTGTTGAAAAACCTTAAAAGACCAATTTTGTAGGGATTTCTACTTCACAAATAAGTCCCCTAAGCTTCAATTAGTTCTTCAAAGAATTTGGGAGATGTTATTTTATAATGGTTGTAAGACAACATCAAGCCCAGTAGTATGTTATAATCATTTCCATTTTCTTCATTCCAATTGAGGCCACAACCCTATCATAATATCATTAGCTTGTTGTAAAATTGATAAAGGCCTGAAAGAATCCAATGAAGTAGAAGAACTTAGAAAACTAAATATCAAAGAAACAGTAGGTACCAGGTAAATCCAGGACACCATACCTATTCATATGTGTGGCTCCTATAATCATCCCCTGAAGTTGAAAAATGTAAATATAGGGAGTGAAGAGCACCCAAATATAACTTCTATAAGAGATTACTGGGATGAGAAAGCCATGAATGAAGTCCAGAGCCTATTGTGGGAATATGAACACTTATTCCCAAAAACATTCTTAGAAATGAAAGACATAGAAGGATCTGTGGGGGATATGAAGATCGAGTTGAAACCTGATTCAATATCTTTGGAGCATAGGCCATATTGTCTTAAACACAAGGTAAAAGAGAAGGTCAAAAATGAAATGGACAAAATGTTGGCAGCAGGACTGATCTTCCCGGTTGAAGAAGCAGAGTAGGTTATCCCCATCATAATACAGAGAAAGAATAATACTGAAGACATCTAGGTCTATGTTGACTATAGGATTATGAATTATGCATGTGTGCATGCTTTGTTTCTAACACCCTTCAATGATGAGGTGTTAGATCAAGTTGTGGGGAAATAATCTTATTCATTTACAGATGGATTCTCGGGGTATCACTAAGTCTAAATTTTAGATTAAGACAAGAAGAAGACCACATTCATAACTGAGTGGAGTTCATTCGCATACAATGTGATTCCTTTTGTCTTAAAGAATGCCCCTGCAGTCTTGTCCAGGATTGTTATAGTAGCATTTTGTGACTTCATACACAAGTTCCTAGAAGTCTATATGGACGACTAGACTGTATATAGTTTGTTTAAATAGAATGTAGGGATACTACGATTGATGTTTGATATATGTCAGGAATTACAAATATCTATGAACCTCATGAAGTGTAATTTATGCATACCACACGACAACCTTCTAGGCCACATCGTTTTCCAATAAGGAGTCATTGTGGACCCATATAAATTCGTGGTTATCCTGAACATGCCACCACCTACAATTTCTAATCAATTGCACTCGACGCTTGTGAATATAGGATAATACCATAGGTTTATTGGAAGATACGCAAGTATAACGTCACCACTGGAGAAACTACTGAAGAAGTCTGAAGCATTCTAGTGGATAGCTGAATGTGACAAATCGTTTGATATCCTCAAAGAAAATCTTAGCACTGCACCCATTCTTGTATACCCCAACTAGGAGATTTAATTCCATGTACATGTGTACGCATTAGTTATTTCCTTGGGAGATAGTTTAGCGCAACCGAGAGAAGGGGATATGGATCACCCTATCTACTTTGCTAGCAGAAAACTTTCTCAAGCTGAACGCAACTACACAACAACCGAAAGGGAAGGACTATCTATGATTTATGCATTGCAAAAATTTAGACGCTATTTACTAGGTTCTCATTTTAATTTTTTTTCTGACCACTCTCCGTTGAAGTATCTAGTCAATAAGTCGGTCCTTGAGGGAAGGATTTGCAGGTGGATCTTACTCTTTCAGAAATTTTCAAGACTGGAAGATGTAATGTAAGTCTGTATCACCTATCAAGACTAGAATCGGGAGAAAGTGGAGGAGCGGTGGATGATTAGCTCCCTGATGCAGACCTGTTTAGGATCGAAGCCATCCTAGAGTACCTTGAAGACATTATTGCCTTCCTCAACTCAGGGGCCTATCCAAAAAATTATTTTACAACTTAGAAGCGACACCTAGTGATTTGAGTAGCAGACTACCAATTGATTGCGGGACAACTCTATAACATGGGACTAGATAGAATTCTCAGAAGGTGTGTCCTAACCCACGAGAGGCAAGATATTGATCCAGATTTTATGAGCTGAATGAAATGAATACAGATTATTAATAGGTTCTTAACACAAATAACAAAGATACAATAAAATTGGTTTTCTATTCAATAATGAAATAAGATGAAACTATAAAATGGAGTGGAAACAAGCTTGTTGGAATGGTGGTGGCTTATCTCTCAGAAGAGATGTGATGGTTGTGCGCATTCACAAGAAGAAGATTACAAAGAGGCTCTGAAGGAATTTTTATAATAAACCAGAATCCCAAAAACCCTAGACATCCAAAAACCTAACCCTAGGAGATGAAGTGCCAAAAGTCATGTGGGCCCCGTTTGGGTAAGTTAGTACATCAACTTCCCAGGGTCATAACTTTTGCATACGCTCTCTGTTTTAGGTGTGTGATAGCCCATTGGAAAGGTATCATCAAGGAAATTCATTTTGGGGGCTCAATCATTCCTTTGGATATCATGGTGGAACTCTATCCCAAAAAACCTTCATTTAGGCCCTCAAAATGGCCCCAAAAGTTAAAACTGCTAAAAATAATAAATTGCCAAAATTGTCAGAAAGATGTTTTGATCCAGTTGGAAAAGGTGGGTGGCCACCGATATCCATCTGGATTAATCCTCCCTCCTTAGGATGCAATGGTCTCCATTGCGTTGAGGTCCCCCATCAGATGAGGAAATTTCTATTGAATTTGGCCCCGGGTGAGCCACTTGCCTTAGTATAAGAGTTGCCTTGATTTGATGACTCGATAAAGTTGGATCCTTTGTTGTCAAGTGCCCTTGATCTGTGTGTCCACAATCTAATCATTGGATGCTTGTTGTATGTAGTCAAGGTTGAGCTCTGTTGGTGTCAATTGTTCTGCTACTTCTGAGGTGTCCAATAATGGTGGGAAATAAGGGCGAAGGAGATCCACGTTGAACACTGGGTGCAGGCCAAGGAAGGGAGGAATGTCGAGCTCAAAATCATTGTCCCCCATGGCCTTGGTGATAGTGTATGGCCCATAACAGAGTGGGAAAAGCTTCCAATGGGGTCCTGTAAGGCGTTCTTTCTACAAGTGAAACCAAACTTTGTCGCCCACCTGAAACTTATGTGGCACCCAATGTAGGTCATGCAATTGTTTGTACTTTTCATTGGACTTTTGTAGGATATCTTGAACCTGTTGGCAAATGTGCTAGATCCGCTCAATGAACCGGGTGGCTTTTTCAGCTTCAGTTGGAGAAGGAGATGAGTCAATCGAGGTGACTGCAAGGGGAAGTGCAACATATATGGGACCCAATGGTTGGAATCCCAACCCCACCTGAAAGAGGATATGGCCAGTTGATCTATGTAGGACTCAGTTGTAGCTATGTTGGACATAGGGAAGGATCTCATCCCACATGCGAGGGTGCTTTGAATTATACATGAAAAGGATATGCACAATCATTCGATTTACAACCTCGGTTTGGCCATCTGTCTGGGGGTGGAAGGTCATGGATTTGGCGAGCTTGGTGTCTAGCAGTGATAAGAGGCTTGACCAGAATGTGCTAAGAAATCGACTATCCCGATCTGAGACAATAGTTTGTGGGATTCCAAAATGTACCCAGACTCGTTCAAAGAAGAGCTTGGCAATGGTCTTTACTGTGATGCTCTTCTTGCAGGCAACCAGAATCGCCCTCTTAGAAAAGAAATCAACAACCACAAAAACACAGACATTTCCCCACTTGGTGGATGGGAGGCCCGACATGTAGTCCATTTATATGGATTCCCATGGCCTGTTAGGAGTAGGAAGAGGGGTGTACAAGCCCTGTTTCTTAGTGGTCGGTTTGGCAATAGTGCAGGCAGTGCAGGACCCGATATAATTGATGATCTCCTGTGAAATTTTCGGCCAGTAGAAATGTTTTTGTAGCATTGCCACTGACTTTTCGATGCCGAAGTGTCCTGCCACCCGACTGTAGTGAGATTACTAGATCAACTTCGCTCTCTCACTTGATGGAACATAGATATGGCCCAGACAACACAACAACCCATCCTGAAGATGGAAATTATCGACAATTATGTTTGCACCCAACATTTGGTAGGTGGTGGTGAAGTCATGGTCTGTCTCATAGAGTTGGGTCCATCCAGATGTCTCATGGCCATAAGAGTCTAGCATCGTGGTGAGTGCCGCGATTGATGGTCTGCTGAGGAAATTAGTGATGTGATTGGTGCTTCTTGTTTTATACTTGATGTTGAGGTGGAATTACTACAAGTATGTGGACCACTTTTGATGACGGTCATTCTGCAATTTTCCCTGTGTGCATGAACTGCAGTGTCTTATGATCAGTGTGGATGACTGTCTCCTTCCCAAGAATGTAATGTCTCCACTGGCGGTAGGCTTTTACAATGGAGTACATTACCTTGTCATAAGTAGGGTACTTACGGACAGTATCTGACAGCATCTCACTATGATATGCCATGGGGTGTCTCTGATGAGTGAGAACGGTGCCCATAGCATAGTCTGAAGCATATGTCTCAATTTCAAAGGGATGTTGCAGGTCTGGTAGTGAAAGTACTGGGTCTGAGCACAATCATCGCTTCAAATCATCAAACTCTTGTTGTTGGGACCATCCCCACACAAATTTTTCCTTACCACCACCCCTATTTATTTGGCTAAGGGCCCATGCAATATGGGAGAATCCCAACACGAACCTACGATAGAAATTGGCAAGGCCCAAGAAACTCCAAAGCTCGGTGAGTGTTGTTGGGGCTGGCCAGTCACGGATGACTTGGATCTTGGCTAGATCCACATGTAGGCCATGTTGATCAATAATGTATCCCAGGTAATGGACCCTGTCCATGCCGAAGGAGAATTTTTCCAAGTTTGCATATAGCTTGTGCTGCTGCATGGTGTGCAGAACCTGCTGAATATGCTGCAAGTGTTCGTCCCAAGTCTTTCTGTAAATTAGAATGTCATCCAAATACACCACTACAAAATTATTGGTGAATGGTCACAGGATATCATTCGTCATCCTCATGAAAGTGGCTGGAGCATTTGTCAAACAAAAGGGCATGACCAACCATTCAAAAAGGCCTTCCTTTGACTTGAAGGTTGTCTTCCATACATCTGTCTATTCTATCGGGACCTGGTGGTATCTAGACTTCAGATCAATATTACTGAAGTATTTGGCCCCTGTGAGTTGATCAAGGAGGTCATCAATTTGGGTAATCGGGTATCGGTTTCTGATTGTGATTTTATTCAGAGCCCAGTAATCAATACAGAGTCGCCAGATTCCATATTTCTTTTGTACCAGCACGATTGGGCTCCCGCAAGGTGATGAGCTGGGATAGATGTGCCCCTTGTGGAGCAGTTCTTGGATCTGTCGCTTGATCTCCTCATTCTCTAACAAAGAGAGGCAATAGACTGACCCATTGGGAAGTGGTGCATCGAGGGTCAGATCAATGGGGTTCTTGACCTAACAGTGTAGAGGTACCCCTATAGGTGAGGAGAAGATATCCAAGTATTCTTCCACAACCTTATCTACTTGCTTCTGTTGTGTGGAGAGGTCAGTTGCAGAGACCCTAGATGTGGTTGTGATCTTTCTCTTATTCTGAGAGCGAATCACGAAGAAGACAAACTTCCCCATCTGAGAGATGACCTTCCTGCATTTCTTAGCAGAGATCAAGGAAATAGCACTAGGTGGGACTGCCTTAGGTATCCTATACAATTTCCTATTCAAAGAAATAATAACACTACAAGGCCTAGACTTGTATACAACATGACATTTCCATAATAAGGTTGGCCCAAAAGAACATCACAAATTTCAATAGGAGAAACATCACATAATACCTCGTCTTTGAAGGGATTGATGTCGTACGATAGTCGACACTATTGGTTGATGCGGAGATCACTTCCTTGGCAAAGCCATCCAATGGTGTAGGTTTGTGGGTGCGGTGTTGTTGGCAGGGCGAGCTGCTTGATGACCTCTACTAAGATGAGATTCTTATAGCTACCGCTATCAATGAAGAAGTGCACCGGGGTGCGTTTTACCCACATCTATGAATGGAAGAGGTGCTCTCCTTCTTCTGGCTCGTCTGGTTCACTAGGTTAGATCTTGGTGGTAGAAACAGTGGCAATAGGTACCACGTCAATGATATGTCTTCCCCTTTCTGGTTTTGTCTCAGAATCAGAATCTGCATCTGATTTGGAGGCTTTCACTTCGGCCACCAATGACTACTTTGAGCGGCAATCAACAGTGTTATGCCAAGGGCTCTTATGGAAGTCGCACCACTTCCCGGTATCTTTCTTTGTCTTTCCGGTGTCCTTCTTTGCTTGCAGCTTGGATTGGTTGTCCTAATACTATCCATATTTTCTCTGTCCTTTTTTCTATGGGTTGGGGCCGCCCTTTCCTGACTTTTGTTGTGCGGGGTTCCTAGGCCTGAATTGCCACATCTTTTGTTTGAGCTTCTGCTTGATTTTGACAGCATATTGATAGGCCGTGCCCAAGGATGAGATGTCCAGAAATTCCATTTTGGTCTCGATGTATATATGAAGAGAACCGTGATACTTGAGCACCATATTTCACTCTGAATCTTTGATACCCATCTTGGTGCGCAAGGTATGGATGATATTTGTGAAATTGGGCACTACTTGGTCTCTTTCTTATCGCAGTGTCGTCCATTTGGTATACAGGTCATCATAACTTATGACAAGGTAGTATTGCTCCTTAATAGCATCCCTGAAGGATTCCCAAGTGGCCCTAACTGAAAATAATGAGGTTTCCTCTGTTTCCTTTTTCTCACTGAAAGTTTCCCACCAATCTTTGACATGGTGAACGGCTTTGAGGAGCGCAAAAGTAATCTTTTCTCTATCAGAAAAGTTATGTATAGAAAAATAACCTTCTAGTAGATTCAACCACTTGTCTACAACATCTATGTCTATCTAAACTTCAAATATAGGAATATGAAAGTTTATTTTCACCTTGAAGGGGGTGACGCCTCCGTTCAAAGAAGATGCGTCCCCTGTTGGTAGTCGTCGAAGGATTTGCACGAAACTATCCATCATATCGTTCCTTTGTTGCATGAGGGATTCCTCAATCAACAGTTTGAAAGGATCTCCTATCCTGTCATCTTTCTTTTCTCCTAACATGAGAGGTCGCTTGGGTGTGCGAGAGCTTCTGTCCTCAAGAGAAAAAATCTTGAGACCCAACTCTTTGTACTCCGACCTCGTTGGGGACATGCATTAAGATGACAAGGAGTAGACCTCTATGATAACACTGATCCATATTTTATGAATAGAATGAAATGAATATAGATTATTAACAGGGTCTTAACAAAAAATAATAAGGATACAATAAAACTAGTTTTCTATTCAATAACGAATAAGCTGAAACTGTAAAATGCAACGGAAACAAGCTTGTTGTAATGGTGGCAGCTTATCTCTGAGAAGAGATGTGATGGTTGCATGCATTCGCAAGAAGAAGATTACAATGAGTCTCTGAAGGAATTTTTACAATAAACTAGAATGCAAAAAACCTTAGACATCCAAAAACCTAACCCTAGGAGATGAAGCGCCAAAAGTCATGTGGGCCCCGTTTGGGTAAGTTAGTACATCAACTTCCCAGGGTCGTAACTTTTGCATACGATCTTCGTTTTAGGCGTGTGATAGCCCATTGGAAAGGTATCGTCGAGGAGATTCATTTTGGGGGATCAATCATTCCTTTAAAATAATTGAGGAGCTCGATCCCGAAAAACCTTCATTTAGGCCCTCAAAATGGCCCCAAAAGTTAAAACTGATAAAAATAGTAAATTGCCAAAATTGTCAGAAAATTGTTTTGAGCTAGTTGGAAAAGGTGGGTGGCCACCGATATCCATATGGATCAGATATTCTATGGGAATTCCACAATGAAGTTGTGGGAGGACATGTTGGAGGCATAGCTACAACACAAAAGGTACTTCAAGCTAGGTTATGGTGGCCAACATTGTTCAAGGATGCTAAATATTATGCTAGATCTTCTAACATCTGCCAACGAGTAAGGAAGCCATCACACCAAAATGAATTACCTCTTCAGCCGTTTAGGGCACTGCAGGCCTTTGAGAAGTGGGTTGTTGACTTTATTGGACTGATTAATCCATCTACAAAGCATTCAAAGGCCAAATATATCATCACCACAATAGTTTATCTCATGTGGTGGGCTGAAGCAGAAGAATTTTAGGATTATTCAATAGATACAATAGCGAGATTCATATCTTAGAACATTATTTCCCAATTTGGGTGTCCTCGGAGCTTGACCAGTGATCACTGTAGTAACTTCATCAGTAGTACAATTGCAACATTGATGACATAATTTCTCATCCAACCTGATAAAATCAGTCCTTATCATCCACAAGAGAATGGAATAGTGGAGGCATTCAACAATATTCTGGAGAGAGGACTGACAAAGGTGTATCGTGCAAATAGGGAGGATTGGGATGATCTAGTTCTAGTATTCTTATGGGAGTATAGGAATACTACAAAGAAACTACATAAGTATACCCCATTTCAGTTGGTCTATGGTAAATAAGTTGTTGTACCTGTAGATTTTATCATCCCTAGTCTCTATATAGCACGATCTATTCATATGAATGTAGATGAATCAATTACACAAATGATTACAGACTTGAAGGAACATGAGGAAGAAATATTTTCACTTGATTTTCATCAGTTAGTGGAAAAAGATAGGAAAAAACTTGGAATGACAAACACATTAAGTCCAAAAGGTTTGTGCAATGGGATAAAGTATTCCTCTATGATATCCATTATTAGAAACATCTTGGTAAGTTGTGCATGCATTGGTTAGGTTCATTCCTAGTTGTTAAAATTTGACAGTCTAGTGAAGTCAAGCTAGCACAACTAGATGGTATCCTTTGACCAGGGTGGATGAATGGAGCACACCTGAAGCCATGCATTTCCGACACTTGACAGAGGGACTTTTTATGCAGTCCAAGGGAGTTTGTACAGTAATTAGATTTTAATTACCTATTGTAAAAAGAAAAAAGTTGTTGGTTTCTCTTCTTCCTTAGCTGTAATAATGTCAAAAGTGTGTTCAGTGGTGCCACAAAATATGTTTTGTTTTAGGATAATAGTTGGACCTCTTCATATATGTTTACTCAGAAATGTGTTTTTAGATGAGTCACCAAGGCACTCAAGCATACACATAAGCCGTCGATGAATCACATGATGGTCGGGGGGCGGATTGGATCTGGAATTTATTAACGATCAAGCATTAATCAAATCACCTCCAATTGTAATCCTTAGGTTAACTAACTAACACTATCAGAAAGTTTCATCAAGTATTAAAAGTCCCCATATGAGCAAATTTTGTCGATATCAACCGTTAAAATAGTAATTCTTGCACATTGGCCACATGTTGGTCAGGCCACCCATTAAAGTTAAGATCCGTTCACAAGATTTTACCCCGTTATCAATCCTGTCAGATTTCCGCACCATAGATTGTGTTGCTAGCCTAACTACCCGATTAATTATGACCAATTACTGGTTCACCCAATCACCTCATCTATAAAATCCCATAATCTTATTGTGAATGGAACATTATTAACTTATCTTCCCTCTATCCTTGAGTTTTGTGGACCTTGGTTACTAGTGATCCATATTGAAAATGTCAAGAATAGAGGGAGGATGAAGCTCGGTCTCGAAAGAAGCAGTCCCAAATAAACCCTATGATCCTAGAATCAAGGTGTTTGGTGACATCAAAGGGAAGGTCGAGAAAGCAAAACTCCTCGACCTCGATCTCACAGAAATGAATTTATTATCACATATGAACATCGATGTGTTCTAGAAGATGGGTTCAGAGCTGATAGGGGAGGTGCAGTCCATCCCAAGCCCGACTTTCCTAATGTTTTCAACTCCACTATCATGAATCTCTAGGATCTGTCAGTGTTCAGAAACACTAGCGAAGTTGTGTGATGCACCAAGTTCCTGATAATCAAAGTTCACGATATGATTTTATGGCTTGACAGGAGATATCCCATCCATGTAGATGATATCCATCAGCTTACAGGACTTTCATTGTAAGTGGAGGATGTCTCTAAAGGTTTCCAAGTGTTAGCGTCAGAAGTCACTCCTGGATTGCTTTCAAGAGCAGAGCCCGATTCCCATCAGTTTAATGTCATGATTTGTTTATAAAGGGATGATCAGATGGAGATAAAGACTCGAGGAGACATCGCTCTAACTCAGGGAATGTATCTGGTACACAAAGAACAAAGGAGGTCTGGAATCCTAACTTCAGCCAGCGGATTGATTAAAAGGTGAGTAGGTGGAAGACTTGATAGGGAGGGTGGACAAACAGCTTTGGGCAACTGGCTTTCAGCGGTTTGCAGAAGAAAGACTCTGAAAACAAGATCCTCTTGGTTCAGGGTCTCATGAAACTGAAAGGGGACTTGACTGGATCCTCCAATTCCAAGTCACTCAGCACTGGGAAAAACACAAGAACTGATTAGAAACATCGTAACTATTACAGTGATCCAACATACATCATCCTATAACAGCTACAACTCGACTGGATCCTCCAATTCCGAGTTGTTCTAACACAGTATAACAAAGACGTAAAATAAACTGGCATTCATAAGGCAAGAAGTCTCAGAAGTCCATGCATAACCAGAGTGAAAATGCTTCATTAAAACTTTACAATCAGGAGCTCTGCTCAACCATCGATAGATTACAAAATTACAAGGACTGGGCCTATATACTCAAGAAAATTCACCCCACAGAGGCGTGCCCAGACACCCAAGGCTTGGTGTCTTTTTAGTCAAATTTGGACAGTCTTTCTCTGTCTGTCTCCACCTTAATTGTGCATGGACTTTGCAGGGGGAGGGTAGCTGAGCTATTAAGTGCCGAGCTAGTGTGTGTGGACTTTTATGTCTCTCCGAAGACTTCGGCATGGCTTCTTTGAGGAACTGGGTACACAGGACCTTCTTGAGTGGACCGCTTGCCAGACTTTCCATACCTTACGCTTAATGTATGAGGAGAGGTTTCACCTACCCCTTCTCATCTTTATTTACTTCAGGCGAAGGTCAGGAGTGAGATCATATCAGATGGTACCTGGAGATCGAACGATTTGTTTGGTGACTGGACTCGGCGCCTTTGGCCCCCTTCTCGCATAGCTCCTTTCTTTCCCAAATGACCGCGGGCTGTGACCTTGTGTCTATCCCCAATGTGCTTTCAGCATTCGTGCATAAAGAGGAGCTGATCCATGCTTCTTAGAATCACAATGAGCGAAACGCCGAAATAGCTTGAGTTAGCGCCACGCGTTTCCCCAGATTCGACGACTTAGAACTTACCTGATACCTTGGTGGGCCCGGATCCGAGACTCTCCCAACATTTCGTGCATCGGAACATAACAACGTTGCCTTTTGCACTTGGGAGCTACGACGGGAGAAACACCGAGACGACCCAATTGAGCGCCATGCGTCTTTCAAATATGACGGCCCTAAATTCACTCGATGCTGCTGTGGGCCCAACTTTAACCTCTCGCAACTCGCGGCTTCGCGAGTTGGAGTATCAAACTTTGGCATTCTCCCCTTGCGAAGTCCCAAGACGCGATGGTCAGCGAAGGTTGACTTCCTCCGGGCACCTTTCGTAACTTGGAATTTTGCGCAACCAAAGGGATATGGTCTGCCCTTCAAACTCACGAACCCCGAGCTCACGAAATAACTGTTGCGCTTGTACTGATCGCGATCAACGATCCTCGTAACTTCGCGAGTGCCTCCCAAAGGATTCCAACTGTTGTCCTCCTTCAAACTTTAAGTGTTCTTCTTGACGCGGCTCGGCTACCCTGCAATTACCCATCAATCATTGGTCGGCTATGTCGCTGAATTCTTTATACTGAAGCATGAAATTCCCGCTCGCTTGATTTTAAGTCCAAAAGGACTTCCTTTATTCGCTTCTCTTGGGCACTCCTCGAGCAACCTGTAAATCTGTGTATCCCGACGCCAAAGACAAGAAATGTTGCTAACATTTAGGCTCCATGGGGGATAGAGTCATCCCTGTGATGCTCTAAGGAATCATTTGCAGTTCCAGTGCCTTGATGTTGGTCTATGGAGTCATTTACTAAGCCGAAACAATAAGAACAATATACACAACGAACGAAAAAGAACAATATTTACAAAACACAGGAACCATGGAAGGCTCAGGAAAAACATATCTTGAGGAAATGCCCATTTACTGGGCTACTGAAAACTTCTTCGCCTTCCAAATATTGTAACCTGTAAGTGTTATTTGAGAAAACTTCAGAGATTCTGAAAGGCCCAATCCAGAGGGCTTCAAACTTGTTGTGCTTGCCCCTGTCTTTCTTAGGAGTGTCCCATTTCAGGACCAGGTCTCCTATCTGGAACTCCTCCTTCTTGGATCTCTTATCGAAAATCCACTTGATCCTCTGCTGATGATCCTGAATTATTTCCATTACCTGCTCTCTAACCTGCTGGACTTCCACCATTTGATGAATTATTCTGATCATGTCATTGGGTTCTTCTTGATAATCCTGGAAGAATTTTGCTACAGGAATGGCCAGTTGGGAAGGGAAGATAGCCTCTGCCCTGTATACTAACTGGAAAGGGGAGGTGCCTATAGATCTCTTTGTGGTCACCTGATCAGCCCATAGAGCGAATTTCAGTTTCGAGTTCCAAGCCTTTTTGTTATCTTCCAACAATCTTTTGATGATCCTTATTAGGCTTTTGTTGGAGGACTTTGCTAAACCATTTCCCTGTGGATAATACGGGGTGGAGTGAATCAGTTTGATCCCGAACTGTTCGCAGAACTTAACTAGTGGTTCAGACCCGAAAGCGGCTGCATTATCAGTGACAATCTTATTTGGGCAGCCGAACCTTGTGATGAGGTCCTCCAAGAACCCCATGATTACCTTGTGGGAAGTGCTCCTGGTGGGAATAGCCTCTATCCACTTGGTGAAATAATCTTTCATAGTGAGGATCCATATGTGCTGGCCACTTGAGGGAGGATGAATCTCTCCAATGAAGTCCAATCCCCACTGCTGAAAGGCTGCTGAAACCACTACAGGCTTTAATGGCAGAGATTTAAGAAGCTGCTTACCCGAGAACTTCTGGCATTTGATGCAAGCTCTGATTCCTCTGCAGATATCAGGGAATAAAGTGGGCCAGTAATACCCAGCTCGGAGGATCTTATGGGCTGTGGTCTTCCAGGAATGATGACCCCCACAAAGGCCACTATGGAAATCAAATGTGACCTGTTGGGCTCCTTGTGGGTCCAGGCACCTTAAAAATACCCCTAAAGGGTCTTTCTAGTACAAGGTTTGGTCGATGAGGCAATATCTGACCGCCTTGAGCTTTAAATCTCTTTCCTTGCTCTTTTACATTCCATCAGGAGGCCTCAATTCTTGTAGAAAATACAAGATATCCTTGTACCAGGCGCATGCTGCTAGTGATAAGGCATTCTGGAAATGATCGTTGGATGACTCAGCTTGCTTGTTGATGAAGTCAATTCCCAAGGCTCTGTAATTGGATTCAGCCAGCAACCTGGCTAAACCTTGTCCTTTTATCAACTTGGTGGGCTTGATTTCCAGATCAAACTCTAGGATCTTAGCAATCCACTTACCCCTTCTTCCGTCTATGTCAGGCTGTATGAGAATGTCCTTCACAGAGGCTGAAGGAACATATGCAGTGATCTTTGAATGCAGAACATAGACTCTGAAATCTTTGAGAGCTTTCACTAGGGCATAGGCCTACTTCTCCATGATCTCGTACCAGAGTTCTACATCTCTCAATGCCTTGCTATAGAAGGCAATAGGTTGCTCTTTCCCTTGATCATTTTTCTGCAACAAGACCGCTGCTACTGTATCGCAGGAAGCAAAAGAAAAAATCAGGAAGTATTTAGAATAGTTAGGACTGATTAGCATAGGTGCCTCAGTCAACGCCTTATTTATTTGGACAAAAGATTCCCTGGGTTAAGCACTCCATTATATTTCATTTCCCTTCCTGAGCATGACCGTAATGTGTTTCACTAGCTCAGCAAAATTTGAGAGAAATCTCCTCAAAAAATTTATGTTCCCCAAAAAGGCCTGAACTTCCTTCTTGGATCTGGGAAGTGATAGGGTCTGAAGTGCTTCCACCCTGCTAGGGTCAATCCTTACTCCTTCTATAGACACTATATGGCCCAATAGCTTCCCTTCCTTCATAGCGAACAAAGATTTCCTGGGGTTTAAAGATAGGCCAAACCTTCGACACTTCAATAAAACCTTCTTCAAGTGGCAGCAGTGTTCCTTATCTGTCCTGGAGAAAACCGTGATGTCATCTAGATATATTACCACAAATTGGTCCTTCTCTCCAATGAAGGCTATGTCTATGGCCCGCTGAAAATTTTCTCCTTCATTCATCAGTCCGAAAGGCATTGTGGCATACATGAATGTGCCCCAAGGAGTGGTGAATGTTGTTTTTTCCCTGTCCTCAGGCATGACTGATATCTGATTGTAACCAAAAAAGCCATCGATCATGGATATTCTAGATGCGCCAGTGACCTTCTGTAGTATGTGTTCCATATTGGGTAGGGGATAATTGTCTTTCCTTGAGCTTCTGTTCAGGTTCCTGAAATCAACACAGAGTCTGATTTCCCCACTCTTCTTTCTTACCAGAACCAAATTGGCCACCCAATCGGAATATCTCAACGGGACAATGATTGGGCATCCAGCAGCTTATTCACTTCTTTCTCCATGACAAGTAGCAACATGGGATTTATCTGCCTCAATTTTTGCTTGAATGGATTAACCTCTTCTTTCAGCGGGATCTTGTGCTCAATGACTGATGTGTCAAATGTCTTGATTTCTTCATAGGTCCATGCAAACACATCAGCAAACTCTTTCAGCATCTTGGTATATTCAACCCTCTGCTCCTTGGTCAAACTCCTTGACAACTTGACAAACTTAGGCTCCTCTGGTGTGTCTATGTTGCACTCAGCTGTGTCAGCATCATCACCTGAAATTCTCCCCTTTACTGCCACATCATTCCCATCAAACAATCTCTCTAATGGGACTAGTCCTCTCGGAATGTGATTTCTAGGCAACTGAATGATGTCATGTTTTGCTATTTTACTCAGCAACTCACCCCCATCCCACCTTTCTTCAGAGACAGAATCTTGATCGATATGCAGCTCCGAAAAATCCTCGATGGTCTCCAAGAATTTCTTGATCTCAAGATCATCCTCAAACACCTTCCAATGCTTAACATTGTCGGGTATGGAGGGCCTGTATTTTACTTCTACATCATACCTCAATTTGGGCGACAAGGGCACTTTGAAAAGGCTTGCAGATGTAGCCAAGGAATCTGCCACTGTGTTTTTTTCTCTCGGGATGAAAGAAATGTTGAATGCTGAGAAGAAACTGTCAACAAGATCCCACACCTCATTTCTATAGCTTCTAAGTCGGGGATTCTTAGCCTGATAAGCGTTTCTGATTTGTTGGACTACCAACTCTACATCACCGAACACTGCTACCTCTTGAATTCCCATTTCCCGTGTGGCTCTTAATCCTAGGATAAGAGGTTCATACTCTGCCACATTGTTGGTATCTTCGAATTCTAATTTGTATGACAGAGATATGGTATCCTGAGCAGGTGACACAAAAACCACTCCAGCTCCAGCACCTTCTCTGGAGGAGGCTCCATCAAAGAACAGTTTCCATATGGGGGTGATTGAAGAAGGAGGTTTAGGGGAAATGGTGGGTTGCTTTCTGAGTTTGAGAGGAGGCTCAGGGGCATGGGTGAGTTGTAGTAAATTGGAGCCTAAATCAGTGTCCAAGGCAAATATGGGATGATTGGTGGGGTTAGCTTCATCACTGATTATGTAGGCCAGTTGGGCTTCCCGATATAGTCTTCTATGCTCTCCTCCAAACACTAGGATAGTAGCATACGTGAGGTCCATCTGCAAGGTTCCCCCCAGTCTTTCAATCCAATATCTTGACAACAACATACCAAACTTGGGGGGGACAACAGCTACTACGATATCCATGACCACGCTTTTCATGGGCAGTTGAAACAAGGTTACAACCAAGTCTTTAATAACTCCAAGACACTGAACTCTCCTGGAGTCAAAAGAATAGAGGTCATGATAAGCTCGGGTGACTTCTAGTCCTAATTCTTCCATGACAGTTTTGGGCATGAGGTTGTGAGAAGCCCCTGAATCCATCAAGCAGTTGTGCAAAACTTTATCATGTATGTTCAGGGATGTGTAGAAGGGAGGGGATGAATCATATCTATCTTCTACCATGGAACCTAGGACAACTGCTGGCTTTTCATCTTGGAGGTTTATGGAGTCTGTGGGAAGACATGAGGCTTCAAACTGTAAAATCTCAAAGAAGCATTTTTTAAATTCTCCATGTTTAATTAGCTCAGTGAGGGGCACAGGGATTCTGATCTTTTGAATCTCATGCTCAAAATTGAAAGATGTAAGATTTGGAATCTCTCTTATTCCAGGGACATGATTGTGGAAAATGGGAGAAAGAGGTTGAGCCTTCTTACCTATGTGACCATCTGCTACTTCGTTAGTAGGTTGCTCTGCTCTAGTGGACTGCTCAGGAATATCAGGGGTTGTTGTATTCTTGTCAAACCTCAGGTTGTACCTGCCTCGGCCACCAGTAGCCTTGTCCCCTTTGCTCAGTTCATTTAGCTGACTATCCATGAGAGACTCCTCGTATGATGATTGAGTGAGATGAGGAAAAGGAGGAGTGTCTCCGACACAGTGGATTTCAGGATTGAGCTCATCTGATTCCCCTTCTTCCCCCTCGGCCACAAAATTGTTTTGGAAAGGGGCCTGAATTTTCTGGTCTTCTCTGTCTCTTCCCCTCTCTCTTTGCACATTTGGGGGAGTAAAATTGTTCGGCCTCCTGAAACCTTCTTTGTTCTCAGCATTTTGAGGGCCCTTGTATGCTTGCCTTCCCTCCACCTTCATTCTCTCCATCTCTACAGATAGAGACTTCACCATTTTGGTCAGCTCATCCACTTGAGGGTGGGGCACCGATGATCCAGAAGTTGAGGCTTCGGATCTTCCCTTTCTTTTGTCTGCGTCGGCCTTATTCCTTAGTCTGTCAGCTGCTAATATGTTGGATTCCACCTCTATGGCTGCATCTTGCATTTGAACTAAGGAGGTGGCTCTTATTTCTCTCAATAACAGGAAGAAATTGGGGCCAAACACACTAGCGTACGAAATCTTGGCCGAGGCTTCTGAAGGCTTAATCTTAGCAGGGATTTTGTTATACATTTTATTAAATCTTTTGGAGAATTCAGAGATAGACTCTCCTTCCATCTTCTTCAAAGACCCGAACTCCATCATGTAATACATAAAATACTTCCTATCTCCCCACTGTCTCAGGAAAGCACTATCTAGAGCTTCAATCCCAGCGATAGACCCTGGAGCCAATCCTCTGAACCACTTCCACCTCGCCATCCAGGCTCTGGACGAAGACTCTCATCTAGACGTCTTCGTTTTCAATATTAAGGTTGTCTGCATAACTGTAGAAAGCAGCCAGGTGCTCTTTAGCAGTTATGTCCCCTTCCCCAGTGAACTTGGGCATGTATTTCAAGTAATCCCCAGTAGAGAGAGGATTCATAGGAAGAGGAAGGACTAAGGGAGCATATCTGGCAGCGACTATGGCATCCATTCTATTAAGGGGGGTATTAGAACTAGCCATAGGAATATTAGGTGGAGGAGAACTCGGAGGAGAAGCAGTTCGTGAAGGGACTACTGGGAATGAGTCCCGAAGTGGGGTGGGAAACAAGAGAGGATTTAAAGAGAAGGATAACGAGCTCAAGTCCGCAGGTGCTCCTCTTTGCACAGGAGTCATAAAGATAGGAGAGGGAAGATCTTCAGTGGTCCCGACCCAATGCCAAGGTATAGTTTCAGGGGAGAGGGGAGTGACAAGGTCTCGCCCCTCCGGTACCAGACCAGGAGGGGAAAATTCAGCAGGAACACTCCCGAAGTTTAGGAAATGGGAAACCTTGGAAGGAGGCCAATCAAGAATCTGAGGAGGAGAAAATGGAGTTCTTACAAAAGGAGATGGTGGATTACCTGGTTTGGCGATGGAAAATTCTTCTTCAGGGGCCTTTCCTTTCCTGAGCACCGCTTCTGGATCAGATTCAGGTGTAGCTAGAGGCAGTTGTGGATGAGACCAAGTGTGTCTGCCTCTGGAATCCACAGTTAAAACAGCGGGTTCTCTCTAGTGGAGTCGCCACAATGGAGTCGCCAGGAGCACAGTAGCAACCTCAATAGTTCTGATATCTGATGCACCTTCAGAATCAACCAATCGTTGTCATTCAATCCCGGGGAAAATATTCAACTTCGTCCCCAGCAACGGCGCCAGAAATGTTAGCGTCAGAAGTCACTCCTGGATTGCTTGCAGGAGCAGAGCCCGACACCCATCAGTTTAATGTCATGATTTGTTTATAAAGGGATGATCAGATGGAGATAAAGACTCAAGGAGACATCTCTCTAACTCAAGGATTGTATCTGGTATACAAAGAACAAAGGAGTTTTGGAATCCTAACTTCAGTCAGCGGATTGATTAAAAGGTGAGAAGGTGGAAGACTTGATAGGGAGGGTGGACAAACAACTTTGGGAAACCGGCTTTCAGTGGTTTGCAGAAGAAAGACTCTGAAAATGAGATCCTCTTGGTTCAGGGTCTCACGAAACTGAAAGGGGACTTGACTGGATCCTCCAATTCCAAGTTGTTCTAACACAGTATAACAAAGACGTAAGAGAAACTGGCATTCATAAGGCAAGAAGTCTCAGAAGTCCATGCATAACCAGATTGACAATGCTTCATTAAAACTTTACAACCGGGAGCTCTGTTCAACCATCGTTAGATTACAAAATTACAAGGAATGAGCCTATATACTCAGGAAAATTCGGCCCATAGAGGCATGCCCAGACACCCAAGGCTTGGTGTCTTTTCAGTCAAATTCGGACAGTCTTTCTCTGTCTGTCTCCACCTTAATTGCGCATGGCCTTTGCAGGGGGAGGGTAGCTGAGTTATTAAGTGCCGAGCTAGCATGTGAGGAATTTTCTGTCTCTCCGAAGACTTTGGCATGGCTTCT
This sequence comes from Picea mariana, assembly GCA_032191745.1. Lineage (NCBI taxonomy): Eukaryota > Viridiplantae > Streptophyta > Pinopsida > Pinales > Pinaceae > Picea > Picea mariana. The sequence goes on along the minus strand of JASDQU010104309.1, from coordinate 277,721 downwards.
TTGAGGAACTGGGTATACAGGACCTTCTTGAGCGGACCGCTTGCCAGACTTTCCATACCTTATGCTTAATGTATGAGGAGAGGTTTCACCTACCCCTTCTCGCCTTTATTTACTTCAGGCGAAGGTCGGGAGTGAGATCGTATCAGATAGTACATGGAGGTCGAATGATCTATTCGGCCACTGGACTCGGCGCCTTTGGCCCCCTTCTCACATAACTCCTTTCTTTCCCAAATGACCGCAGGCTATGACCCTGTGTCTATCCCAAAATGCTTTTGGCGTTCGCACATAAAGAGGAGCTAATCCATGCTTCTTAGAATCGCGATGAGCGAAACACCGAAATAGCTTGAGTTAGCACCACGCGTTTCCCCAGATTTGACGGCTTAGAACTTACCCGATACCTTGGTGGGCCTGGATCCGGGACTCTCCCGACATTTTGTGCATCGGAACATAACAACATTGCCTTTTCAATTGGGAGCTGTGACGGGCGAAACGCCGAGATGACCCAATTGAGTGCCACACGTCTTTCAAATCTGATGGCCCTAAATTCACCCGATGTTGTTGTGGGCCCAACTTTAACCTCTCGCAACTCACAGCTTTGCGAGTTGGAGTATCGAACTTTGGCATTCTCCCCTTGTGAAGTCCCGAGACACGATGGTCAGTGAAGGTTGACTTTCTCAGGGCACCTTTCGTAACTCAGAATTTCGCGCAACCAAAAGGATATGGTCCGCCCTTCAAACTCACGAACCCCGAGCTCGCAAAATAACTATTGCGCTTGTACTGATCACGATCAACGGCCCTCGTAACTTCACGAGTGCCTCCCGAAGTATTTCAACCGTGTCCTCCTTCAAACTTTAAGCGCTATTCTTGACGCGGCTCGGCTACCCTACAATTACCCATCAATCGTTGTTCGGCTCTGTCGCTGAATTATTTCTATTGAAGCATGAAATGCCCGCTCGCTTGATTTTAAGTCCAAAAGGACTTCCTTTATTCGCTTCTCTTGGGCGCTCCTCGAGCAACCTATAAATCTGTGTATCCCGACGCTGAAGACAAGAAATTTTGCTAACACCAAGGTTCGAGCAAGCACGACAAAAAGAAGGGTGAAATTAGTTTGTATGAACGATTCCATACCCAACCCAAGGGTCATACAGTGAAAATTGACCCAATTTTCCCAGAAATGGTGAGAACAACCTGTTATGTAATTGCCAACAAGGTCATGTGCTCATATTACAAGGGAGAATGCACATTGGATGCCTTGACAGTGACAGATTTCTGCACAAGCGATGTTGTATTTAACTGGTGTAGTTATCTATTGGAGGAATTCCTCATCGCTTGTGAGGAAGTTCAGGAGAAGGGAGGGACCTTCACATATGGATACCTTATTTTATCCTTTATGATGTAAAAGTGGTGTCCACCCTCAAGTAGACAGTTATCAATTGCAGACTAAGGGTTCGTCGCAAAGATGTTTGAACCTTGGCATGCAAGGTTAGACTATGAGAATATGGAATTCAACAATGTTGCATTCTTTAAATCACACACTCAGTAGATTGATTCCATACAAATGATGTGTATACCACAGGAACTCTTGAATATGAACACAAGGAATATATCATCTTCCTTGAATCGCCACAACACTTTTTTCTAGCCAAGGCATGCAAAGCCATCCGATTTTCACACGAGGCCATTACCATTCTAATTGGATGAGGAAACATTAGACAAAGAGGTCATGTCATGGCAGGGAGTTAAATGAAACCTGCGCAAGTTGGGAATGCATTACCTTTTGTCATCAGAGTTATTGAAGAAGAAGGGTTTGACAGAGGAAGCAAGGTCAAGTATGGAAAAAGTAGATTTCTCACCAACATCTAAAATGCCATTAGACTTAGAAGAAGAGAAATAAACCTAGTTGTAGCACACCAAAAGGCCCTTGCCTAGATGCCCCAAGCTTCCGGATGAGGCGGTATTCTCAGGTAAGATCGTTAACAATATTTTAGTTGTTTCTTTTACAGTTGAGGTTTCTGCTAAGAAGCCTTGAACTAGTGTTTCCCCTACAGTTAGCCAGCCAAATTCATAAACCCTCATTGCATATAAAGTTCTTTACCTCGCACTCGAGAAGCCACTCATGTTGCACACACTTTTATTCATATTGTAGATTATCCTGAGATAGATCTCATCATGTATTCCACTATATTTGTCGAGCGAGAACCCCAACCAACACCCAAGGAAATCATAGTCCCACTAACACCCAATTCACCAAAACCCATGAAATTAGACATCCCTGAGAGCCTTCAGAATATCATAGATCTTATTCTATCAACTGCTTTGCCAAGAAATCCAAATGCTCCAGTAGTTTCCACTCAAGTGACTCTTCCCTATATGGAAAGCACACAATTACCAATGTCATAACTCACCCAATTTCCATATGTCTCCCTCCAGGTTTCTCAGTCCCCAATACCAAAGATTCTCACTAAGGGTCCACTGGGTTAGAACAAGACCCTAGAAGGTCCATTCACAACAAGGATAGTAACACAACTAGAGATGGAGTCTCATGTACCGCACGAGACTCATTTAGGAAAGAGCACATCATCGTTGAAAGAGAAACTAGAACCATTACTCCAAGATCCATAACAGTGTGCGGAACTATTACAGCTCTACCTTGCATAGACGGAAGCTATCCCTATACTTTTGATATCCCTAAAGAAAAAATTGGCCCAGCAGTCACGAGGAGCATCCTCGGGAGACGAAGAGGTTGGGACACCTTCAAAACAATCCATGGCCAGCAGGATTCCACTTAAAATTAAACTCTCGCTAGAAGCCACAGTCACATTCAATGAGCTATCTTAGTTTCTGACACAACAACTAGTAGGCTTGATCAAAGCCTCTACTGATCATTTAGAGCAACGAATTAAACAAGATGAAAAGAAAATTGAATCCTGCAGACAGGAAGGGATGTTGGAACAAAAAAATAGGATGCATGAGGAGTATTTAAAACTCCATATGGAGTAGAAAATGAAGGAAAAGTTAACATAGGTTTGGCTAACTTTCAGGAAAGTTGCACCTCATCTACCAGATTTCAGTGCAACTAAAGAGCCAGAAAAACAACTTGAATTACTCCAAGAAGCATGGGAGATGTTGGTCAATTGAGAAGAGGACCTCCAAAAGCAGTTGGAGGGAATGAATTTGAAGGTTGAGGCACAACCCATAGAGCTCCAACAACATCTAGAAAGGGTTTTCCTAGAAGGAAACAACGTCGGCGATGTGCTACACAAGAATACCGTTGAGTGTACTACCATATTCAAGGAAGTTAGTGATTGTATAGGTGTGATAACTCAGTGCAACTAGATGTTGGATGAATTATATACAAAAATCCAAACCCTTAATGAAGAATTTTCCTCAGCATAGGATCCTTTGACACAGCAAGAGAAGTTTGATGAGATTCAGCATGCTGACAACACTTTGAATGCCCTGTTTGAAGTTCAAATAGTGGCCAAGAAGGAATTAAGAGCATTTTGAATAGTAGTGCAAAATTCATACCTCTAGATGCATCAAGTGGAGACACTAGAAGATGCAGAATGGAATTCTCTTATTGCATCAAAGTTGAAGGAGTTAAGCACCAGTGAAATTAAACAGTTTTTCGCAAAAGCATCATTGCTTAACAGGAGGTGGCAAGCCAAAATTGAACAATTTTAGGAATTCAAGGAGAAATCCATATAACTATTACCAGAGTTGGGCCCTTAATTTGAAGGAGATAAGGAAGAAAAATATCAAGTCAGGGATGGAAGAAGGCCAGAAGAAGAAAGCAAATCCATAGAAGGATCACATGCCAAAATCAAAGACCATGGAAGGACCGAAGACTTGAATTGGGGTGATTCAAGGATTTTTGTCGGGGCCTATTGGACCCTTCGTTTTGAATTATAGAAGTCTCAGAAGCTACCATGGAGACAAATAACCGAGAAAAATAATGGAAAAGAATTTTGAGCGAAAGAGCATGCAAAAAAAAGGCGTTGGAATAGAAAATGGTTGGAGGCTAGAATACAATCAATTTTGGGAGGAACAGTTGAAATAGAAACAAGAAGAGAAGAGAACTCATGGGTTTGCAATCAAGAAAAGAAGGAATTGTATGGTAACTGAGTAATTGCAATCAATAGGGTGAGGAAAGTAAGAGAAGAAGAACTGAGTTCTGAGCTAGAGATGATTTGTAATGAGAACTAGTCTCATATTACTGTATAGCTAGTAATGGAAATCCTAGTTGATCTAGTATTATGTTGAGATGTACTTGTTGGTCCTATCAATTATGAAGTTGTATATGTCTTATGTAATTTGTGCATGTATCTAGAGTAAGGCATGTGATATAATAGAATGTTGGTGGAGATAAAATTAAAGAAAAGTCCCTTTTTCATGATGATTCCTGTGTTCATAGACTAATATGATGTTTTGTCTTTTATGCATGATGTTTCTGTGTGTTATTTATGATGATTTGTGCAACTCTACTCTTGTAACTTGAATTATGAGGTGTTGAGGGATTCGATATAGTTAATATATCTTGTGAAATAATGGTAGTAATTTTGATATCTCATAGATCTGAACAAGAATTCATCCTACCCTTCCCTAATTCATTATGTCTCGGTCGCCCTTCGGGTGAGACTTCTTCCCTTACAGGAAGATGAAAGTGTTATCACTACATTGGTACCATTTTTTTGGTAACCTAAAGAGGAACCTGTTCTAAAAAAAATTGTGTCAACAGGCATGACAATAGGTTTTATGGGAACATCATTTCTATCAAAAAGATGCTCCAGAGGGACGAATCCTTTAAGGATGAAATTGTTCTTTAATTGGAGGACTTTGTGTCCATCCATGTACTCGATGAACTCATAATTCATTTTCCTCTACTTTTTCCACATTTTCCTCTTCTTATCCATTATCTGACTGTACATATGTTTTAGAAAATTCACCTACAACCTCCAAGAATCTCTTTATCTATTTTTCATCTTTGAAGACTTTCCAGTACTTTACGTTATCAATAATGGAGGGTATATACCTAATTTCAATCTCATATATCATCTGAGGAGTCATAGTGGTTTTGAAAGTACTGGTTTCTACTGCTAAAGAATCAACTTTTTTTTAAATTCCCTTAAAACAGTAGTGGTATTGAAGGCTTTGTAAAAATTGTCAATCAAATCCCATACCTGATTTATGTAGGCTCTCATTCTCAGGTGACTCATTTGATAGCTACCTTTTATTTGATGAACCACAAGTTCTGAATCTTCGAAGGATACCAACTCAAAAATCTTCATTTTCCTTGTTGCATCCAAACCTAGAATCAATGACTCTTATTCAGCTACTTTATTAGCAACTTCAAATTCAATTTGCAAGACAAATGGATTTATTCTTTTTTGGTAGAAATGAGGACTACCTCAAATCCTACTCCTTATTTTGAATATTCCCCATGAAAATAAATCGTCCAGATACCTTGTATTTCTTGGGTAGAGCTTAACACATGATTTTTTGAATCTAGAGCCTCCTAGTATTCTTCATTTACTGGGAGGATGCAACATCCCAAATCTTCATCAACAACATATATGGGATAGTATACAAAGTTGTTATGATCACTAACTACATAAGAAAACTTTGTTTCTTTGTATAATATCCTATTTTCTCCTCCAAATACTGGTACAATAGGATCTAGGTCATGTCCATCTACATTGTACCTCCCAACTTTCTAGCCCAAGTTCTGGATAACAACATCCCATAATTTGCAGGTACATCAACTACCACCACATCCATGATAATTCTCTTAACAAGAAGTTGAGCCAACATGACTACCATGTCTTTAATCAGTCCATCACACTTTACTTTCCTAGCATGAAAGGAGTAGATATAATGGTATGCCCTGGTTATTTCTAACCCCAATTTCTCCATTACTACCTTTGGCATGAGATTATGAGATTCAATAGATTCAAGAATACAATTATGTAGCATCATATCATGGATATTTAGGTTTACATAGAAAGGTGAAAATGACTCCTCTTTGTCATATATATGAGGAACAAATACTATAGTAGGAGATTCATCTTGTAAATTTACAGTGTCAGGTGGGCTCGCTAGGCCTTTTCCATGTATGACCTTTTCAATCTTCTTGTGGTGAATGTTTTTAACCAATTCAGCCAACAAGAGAGGGATCCTAATTTTGGAATTCTCTTTCTCAAAATTGAAGGGTGAAATTGATTCCTCGAGCTCCTTTACCTCTTTTTCTATTCTTGAAGTTTCACCAACTTCATTAGCATTGATAGAAATTTTTAGTTATTTTCCTTTATCCATAGGAAGACTTGGACTAAGCTTCTTAGGTTTTGGCTGGCTATCATGGTGGGCATTCCTCTGTCTAGGCCTAAGATCATAATTTCTACACATATTATCTTAGAGAGCATCAACAAACATCCCATACTGAGCAGAGAAAAATACTTCTTCATCGTATTCCTTTTTAGGGTTTTTATTTCTATTATTGAGAGAAAATTCATAATCAGTCTGAGTTAGATGCATTATGTTATTTTCCTCCTACAAAAGGTGTATGTCCTATAGATTCTCAATTTATCCTTCATCTATTTATTCTTCTACCAGGATATTCTACTCATTAGTTCGCACAGAGGGCTGAATAAGTTGTTCATCGTTTCTACTTTCCATTGTGAATTGAGGATTGAAGGGCCTCCTATATTGGTTAGGTTTCCTCACCCATCTCTCTTGAGGGAATTTATTAGCATCACATTATCCATTTCAAATATAGACACATTATTAGTCAAATTCCTTTTTAGTCTATACATTTACAGACATTTATAAATTTGCAAATTATTGGTGCATGCACGTAGGTAGGTTCAAGAACTTGGGTTCAAGTTACTTAGTCCAACAAAACCCTACAGACACCATCCCTTTCGACATCACCTGCAAGAAAGTGAAGTATTACCCAAGGTATATTTATGGGTACTACAGGAACCAAGATTCTGCAATGGTGAGGGAAATAAGGGAAACACACTCTATCACACCTATAGGACCCCTTCACGCACTAGATCTTAGATAATCTAAACTCGTTAATTAATTATATAAGCATATAAGTCTATATTCACATTGATTAGTGGTTAAGAATACATTTATGGCTGTTGTGCATTAGACTATCAAAAATATCAATAGAGATAAACACTTATTCATATTAAAGACAAGAATTAACAGTCTACAGACATGAATAATCATCCAACAACACAATTATACACATAGTTATTGTGGTTCACCCCCCTTTGAGCTACATCAAAATATTTGCTTCTTTATTATACATAATTATCTTGATTGTGCTTTGCACTACAATAGAGTCTTGGCATACAATATTCTTCATAGTTGTAGTTTCTTTACACTTCTCTACTCACTAAATCTCTCTTTTTCTCCTGACCTCGTGAACTCGACCACAAAACATAACCAAAAACAACAACAAAACCAAAAATGACCACCCGAGCTTCAAGGGTATTTTACATATTTATAAGTTTTTCTTGGGTCCTTTTTCCATCTCATANAAAAACAACAACAAAACCAAAAAATGACCACCCGAGCTTCAAGGGTATTTTACATATTTATAAGTTTTTCTTGGGTCCTTTTTCCATCTCATAATGAGTTGGATACCACTTATGCTCAGTTGAAACAAATCATTATGAGTTTTATATAGCTCATTTTCGACTAGTTTTTCTAGATTTTTCTCTAGTTGTTCTTTCTTGTCCCCCATCTTCTTCTCTTTCCTCTCTCTTATTTCTTCATCTTCTTGATATTCTTGATCCTGTGCATTTTCCCTATACTTTGTATCTTCTCACTATTCTATTCCCAAACCTACCTGCCCAACAAGCCCCCAGCACTCACATGTGGCTCGTCCTGAGCCACTTAGGCATGTTGTGTCGTGCTCCTCCATGCCTCAGTGAATTTAGGGAGATTGTCCTTCGATGTATGTACTACTGTTGTGATTTGTATTTCCTTATTCACAACTTCCTCCATTATCTCCTCTGTCACGATAGTAAGCTTAGCTTTAGTGTCTTACATTACTAATGTTATAGTGCTCTGTGTAGTGGCTAACTCTTCTATCACCCCAATGGATTCATCTTGTAGTGGTTGAAACTTTTGTATGGCCTTCCTCTGTTCTTCCTTCATTTGTTCCAATATTTTGTATAGTTGCATGTTATCCAGTATCACTAAAATTATTTCTATTGGTGGCAACATATTCACATTTAGTGGCTTGCCGCACTTCCTCCTATTTACTCCTTATCTTATCTCCAATGATTGCAGTTCTTGATTAATGGTAAGCTTTGTCCAAATGTTTGTTCCTTTGTTTCTCAAATATTTATGCATTCATGTCCCAAGCTTTTGATCTTTTCTACTGTTGTCTGCACTATCCTTTCCCTTTGTGTTCTTTCTTTTAGTGGTATCCCTGGTGTTGTGCGCACTTCCATATCTATTATATTCATGTGAAGTCCTTTGATGGCCTCACTGATATTTACCACATGGTCCTATACCATGGCCTCTAAAACCATTCGTACTTATGGGACCTCCTTGTATAGTTTTTGGATTGTTGTGTGGAATTTCTACACCATCTATTTGGCTTCCTCCTTCTCCTTCAAGGATTTGGCGACCTTTTCTTCATCCTCTTGTTTTTCTCTTAAGGCTTTCTCAACCTTTCCTTCCACTTCACTATTTTATGTCATATATTTCTCTACGTGTACCTCTACTTCTCTCTTCTCCTTTTCTGTTAGTTCCACTCGCTATTCTACCACGTACTTTTCTTGTAGCGCAATGGTATATTGCTTATGCAATTCCTCCTTCTCATCTTATGCTTTCTTTAATTTGTTGGTTGTGGTGTCTACCCAAAGATTTATTTCCTGTACGATCCCTATTTTCAACCCCTATAATAATTCCATTTCCATTTTTGAGATGACCAGGAACATGTGACTTAGTCCTTGCAGCTTCTCCTGTACTTCAGGGTTAGGTAACCTGACTGTCTCTACTGGGATCTTAATCACTCTGCGCTCTGCTACCACTTGTGTTGATACCACAGTCAATGCTTCATCTATTTTACCCTCTTGGGTTGTGCCTGATGCTTGCACAGATTCCAATCATACTTTTTCCAATAATTGTTGTAGCCTCAAACATTGGTCCTACACCTTTGTTTAGGATGCTTCTTGTTTCTTTGGTGTCTCTTCGAGGAATTCCTCCATGACATCACTTAGTTGGTATCCAATTCTATACATGTCATCATTTTTCAGTGTGTAGAGAACTTGTGGCTTTTGAGCCTTCTTCTTCTTGTGTGCAGATGAACCTATACTTTGGTCCTGTTGTTTCCTCCCTATCTTAGATGAGGGTTGTGGAGGTTGGTCTATTGGTCTTGTTTTCGGTGCATCCTTCGTGCCATTTTTTTGATTGATGTCCTTTGGTCCATTTCCTGGAGGATCCATCTCTATATTTTCACGTTGTGCCTCTTCGGTGTTCCCCCCTTGCGTTTTTGCACCCTCTTCTAATGGTACCTTCCAATATAGTTCCCAATCCTGCATGACCAGATAGATGTATTATTTTATTATCTCGTATTTATTTTGGACCCACTCCTCCATTGGATCCTTCTTGGCTTTGATATACATATGATGCATGTCTATGTGAAACTCCACAGCTGGGCCATATGCCTCCATGTTAATGGGTAAATTGGTAAATGCGGACATAAACTAATCTCCCTAGATCCACCTAGATCTAGAACAAAACACGACAGGACATGGTGTTTTCCCTAGGCTCTAATCATCAAATTTACTACTAAACAAAATACGATAGACATCCCTTTGAATGTTGCTTCCTTATGTCTTTGTTGTTCTTCTTCCTCTCCGGTGCTCTTGTGATACCGATCCTGTAGTGAGACACAAACCAACCAAAGTAAAAGTAGTAAAGTATATTCAATGACAACCTATGCATATGATCAAGGAATTATGCAATAAAATAAAGATAATTCCATGGGAAATAAACATGCCACTGTATCATATTAATAATAGGAAGAGAGATTACAACCGAATGCCTTAATGTCATAAGGTTCCTTCCAACGATTCCTTGCTTCCCACACACTTCT
>JASDQU010104309.1:246302-257082 GCA_032191745.1 Picea mariana | reverse complement strand
CAAGGAATTATGCAAGAAAATAAAGATAATTCTATGGGAAAGAAACATGCCACTGTATCATATTAATAATAGGAAGAGAGATTACAACTGGATTCCTTGATGTTGTAAGGTTCCTTCCAACGATTCCTTGCTTCCCACACACTTCTGATCCAAGAATTCTAAAACTATAGATCTGACATATATCTTGACAAAAGCAAAGATCAAAGCCACTCTAACCAAGCTAATAATTCCAAGCCAAATCCAACTAACTTTCTCCATGAGAGCTCCTCTCCTTTTATAAGATGAAGAGGATAAGGTGAGGAGGTTAGGATGATCCCACTAAATCATGAAAGCAAGCAAGATCCAAACCATTCGGAGGCCACCTCACCATAGAAGCTTCTCCTTCTAGAACCATCGAGAAAATGCTTATTTTTCCCACGTATGAATACTGTCGTGACGTGGCTATAGTGCATCATGCGGAAATTTCGTGCCCTAGCTATAGTGCAGCCTGCAGAAATCGGGCATTTCCGCACCCTATCTATGATGCAACCTATGGAAATCCTCCAAAATAGGGTTTTTACAGAGGAAAACACAACTTCTTTTCTTAGGGAAAGTTCTTCTCCCTTCTTTCTTCAGGAATTTAGGCCACTGACCCCTCTAAAGGAAACATATATGTTTACATCATTAATAATCATGAGGGTGATGAAAATAATGTGTAACACTCCACCAACTGTGGTGACATGCATGTTGTGCTCCATATACTATGTCAAATTGTTTCCCCATATAGAAAGAATTGGACATTGTTCTACATTTTTCTCCTCTTGTTCGTTGAAAACCATAAATTTTGATACTTCATCGCAATGCATGGCTTCCCTCTCCACCGTAAGAACTATGCGTCCTCTGGTTCTACCCATGCTATGAAGGAAATCAAAATTAGGATCCAGGGGTAGTGAAACTATATTCCCTTATATTGGTCTTTTGCACAATCCATTAGGAACTAGTTCAGTAGGTATGGTTCCGAGCTCATCATAGTGCCTTCTACACATTTTTCTGTTGCGACTATGACCCATGTTGGCACTTGATGCTTCCTGCACTTCCATACTATCTTGCATGCTAATATTTTTGTGGCCATTCAAATGTTTGGGTCACATATTTTTGGAATGTCCAGGTTGCATACCCCTCTAACCGTGCAAAAATTCATTCACATAGCCTCTGACTATGTTATTTCCGTCGTCTAAAAATAGAGAAGTAGGGTATTTCCCCCGGGTCAAAAGCCTAATGATTCTGGTGATCAAGTCTATGTCAATGGATATTTGCATATCAATCCACATGTACTCCCCATGCACGCAATATAAGAGATGTTTCACACATGCATTGACTTTGTTTTTGTGTCTGAAGTGAGGAATATATATCAAGTTGAGGAGGCTTTCTCACTCTAATCCTCTAGCCCAAACCGTGGTAACTGATACATTCTTCTTTGTGAGTGTATCTCCCTGGAGTTCCAATTATTCGTGGGGCACAAGTTCAGGGAAATTCTCCACTTCTGTAATGTCATGATCTTCATACTTTAATTGGGGCACTTTCCCCAACATGTTTTCATCAATGATCACTCCCTCTAGAATCTTTGGAGTCACTAATCTGTAGTCTGGATTCTTTTACATCATGACCGGTGGGGTGTCATTCTTTCTAGGAAGTATGTAGTCGCGAGGAAATCTCGGCTCTAATGAATATACACCTAGGGTTTCCTCAATATCTAGTTTTTCTTCTGGCGCTCTGTTGTGAATCCTCCTTGGTATAGCGGTTGTTTCTCCTGTAGCTCTGGGTGGCGCCATTTCTGTAGTCAAGTAGTGTTACCAGGCATTGTATCTTGGTATATAATTCTAGCTTTGTGCTTTCAGATTTTGATGGAATGCTAAGTAACAATAACCTGTGTTTGGCAAGCATGACTGCGTTTATGACCTATTTCCAGTTGTGCACTAATCTTCTCTCCTCCCCTCCTGTCTCCTCTACCCTAGTGTGGTAGGTGCTTGTGTTAATGGTGTTTTATTTCTGAATCCATTAGTATATTTTCGTTGTGTACTTCCACTCCATCGTGCATATCAATGATGTTTTTATTTTACTCTTGGTCTTTATGATGGCTTTATGACTGGGCCTTCTAGAGGCTTTATGCTTTACTATAACTGTCATTTATGACTTGTCCTTATCCACCTATAATTTTCGTTTCCATCCTTTCCATACTGACAATGGTCTCGTCATGGGGGATGATGCAATTACTACTGCATATGTTGTCTCTTTTGCGTCGGGTCTCTTTGGTTGGCATAGTTTCCCCTATCTATGCAGTTCCCTTTGTCATTCTTTAAATGCACGTTCTTTTTTTTCATGGTTCTTCCTATTGCACAGATTGTCGGTTCTCTTGGTAGATTTTTAGTCGACTTTCATTCACCCTTCCTTTCATTTCTTCTCCATTAAGGGTTTCCAACTATGCAACACCTACCTCTATCACCTCTTGGATTATATATGGTCCTAACTAGTGCATACAAAAATTTCCTGGGTGTTGCATAAAATTTCTATCATATAGGAGTACCAAGTTGCCTACTTTGAATTTTTTCGACTTACTGTGTCTCTCATGCCATGATTTTTCCCTTTCATTTTGAACCTGTCAGTGAAACCCTATGAAAAATTGATCCTCCTCAAGTTGTACCAGTTGTGATAGTCGTTCTTGTATTGCGCTTGAATCCGAAAGATCTATGATAGATGTGATGCATAGGCTCAATACAATGAGTTTCATCGACATGAATGCCTCATGTCCATATACCAACCTAAAAGGTGTTTTCACTGTCAACTTCTCGCTAGTTGTTCTCTATGCCCATAATATCGCAGGGATTCTTAAGTGTCATTCATCTCTTCCCACATTGCATATTTTTGTTAGTGCATTCTCTAAGACTTTGTTGAATGATTCCACTGTGCCATTGGCCTATGGGTGGTACGATGTACTCTTATGATGGTGAATTTGGAATTCTTTGGTAAAATATGCTATGGTATGATTAATGAATTTTTCCTTGGATCACTCATCAATGTTCTTGGACACCCAAATCGAGTTACTATGTTCTCAAATGAAGAGTGCGCAACAGTTTTTGCACTACAATCTTGTAACTGGTGAAGCTTTTTCCCATCGAGTTAGATATTATGTTGTTGTAATGATGTACCTAGCCCCTGATATTATTTTTGGTAGGTTGATTGGTCCAATGAATTATATAGAACACTTATCAAAATCCTGTAATGTCACTTGGGGTTTTAATGGGATATTGTCCCTTCTGGATGGTTTTCTGACCCTGTGGAGTGTAGGCCACCATAATCTTGTGCATAATATATTTTTTGCAGTGGATTTAGTTGCATAATTTCCTCCTAATATTATGGCATGCCCTTCTGGCAATATAGTTGGTCTTTCATGTTTTAATACACAACGTTGTAGTATTCCATCTGTGCCCAGTTTATATATTATTTATGCAATTAGTTGGTAGTTTGCAGCCTTTACTACCAATTTATTTTTCTACGCGATCATCATGTTTGAGAGGTCCATTCCTATACTTAATAACTGTACAATGTCCATAAAATAATCATCTACCATCTTAAAGGAAAATAATTGTGCATCTGGCAAGCTATCATCCAGGTTTCATGCCTCTTCTCTCAAGAGTATGGGCGACAAGTGATCTAGTTTGGCGTTAAGTTTACCTGGTTTTTGTTGATGATTACAGCTGCATGAGACATCCTCTAGGACACAGACCTGAGAGAGAGCCCCTGATATGGGTGTGTGGTTCCTATCTGGGATAGAACTAGAACATAGTGATGGCCTCCTCCTTACAGAGGGTTGAGAAGAAATCCAGATGATTCTCCTATGTAACATAGTGAGAAATAAGATCTGATGAGTTATATGTACATGTGGCTGAGCACAAGGTGAATGTGTGAATTCCCATGAGTTGGGTGCATCATTCTGAGACAGAGATGAAAATGATTTATTATCTTCCTATGAGCAGAGAGTTGAGACGATGAACTCCAGATGACTCTCGTGTGTAATGCAGTGGGAAAGAAGATCTGTTGAGTTGGGCATGCCTGTGGATGAGCATAGGTGAATGTGATCCTAGTGGATGAGAACTAGTGAGTGTGGTTCTCCTGTGAGACGTAGTGAGATAGAGATATGGACATCCATATGGATGTGCCCTAGTGGTTGAGCACTAGTGGGTGTATGAGATCACTTGCTATATTGTTCAAGAGTCAGACTTACCTGTAACCCTAATTGTAATGTAAAGGGTATAGGTCGTCCCCACCTTAATGTAAAAGATAATTAATATGGTAATTATTAATTATATTGTGAGATAGTGAGGTCGGCCCTATTGTGCCAATAGACACTTATGTTGATAGGTTCAATCTAATATAAGTAAAGTTAAATTCCCCATTGAGGAATCATATCACAAGTGTGAGTTCTGAAATTTCAGCAAATACTTGTTCTTGGGAAAAGTGCGCACCTCTCTTGGGCACTAGGTTTCTAGGGTTTGTGAGCACCTTTTTGTGTGCTAGGTCTTTATGGTGGTGGAATTATTGCTCTTGAAGAATATAACAAAGGATTGGTTGGGTTTTCTTCCCTTGTTGAGAAGGGTTTCCCATGATACTTCTTGTGTACTTGTGCATGGTGTTTCTTCTTGTGATCTTGATTACTGCAACAAATTGTCTATGGTTTAAGTAAAATGCTAAAATGGAATGCACTTCATGCTTAAGCCTATCTTATTGAAAAATCAAGAGTTTTACTACTACTTCAAAGTCGTATTCCTGGAATAATAGAAGCCACCTACAAATCCTTCCCTCTAACACTGGCTTGTTGACCATATATCATAGCTCATAATGATCTGTGTACATCTTAAAGTGTGAGCCTAGTAAGTAGTTTCTAAACTTTTGTAGCATGTAGACCATAGCCAATCCCTCACATTCTGTTGTGGTATAGTTTTTCTTTGTTTTTGACAGTTTCGTACTTGCAAAAGAGAATTGGTGATCGAGCTCTCCCTCCCCTAGTTGTGACAAGATCATGCCTAACTCTATTTATGAGGTGTCCTGTACATGAAAGTCTTTGTTCCAGTATGGTAAAATTAAGATCGACATAGTTACTAAATTTTGTTTTAGTGTGTCCAATCCTTTCTAACAGTCGTCATTCCACTAAAAATTTGCCTCTTTTTTCAGTAATTTTTCCATTGGTGTCGAAATATGTGTGTATCCTTTGATAACTTTCATGTAATACCCTGTGTGGCCCAACGTCGCGTGCATCTATTTGATTGATCTGGGTGGTTGTAAATTCAAAATAATTGCAATATTTACGGGATCAACTATTAAACCCTGTTTGCATACCACATGTCCCAATAATATTTTGAACGATGTGAAAAAAATACACTCTTTATGTTCAATGATATCTGATGTTTTCTACACTTATTCAACATTAGTCTTAGAAATTCAATGTGATCCCTTAGCAAGCTAAATATTTTCCAGTCCAAGTACACTTCAAGAAACTTATGAATAAATTCTTTAAATACTGCAACAACTACTCTTGAAAATACCGCAGGTGTGTTCTTTAATCTAAACAACATCACTGTGTATTGAAAACATCCCCATTCCATTGTGAATGTAGTCTTATGTCTATCCTCTTGCGCAATTCTTATCTAATGGTAGCCTGAGAAACCATCTGTGAATGAATAGGTCTCTTGTCCGCCTACGTTTTCAAGTACTTCATCTGTGAATGGTCTTGGGAATGGATCGTGCAGGCATAAATAATTTAGTTTCCTTAATTTGACACAAATTCTTATAACCCCTATTTTCTTGTCCTGCACCTAATTTTAGCATGCGGTCTATTTCCTCCTTTAATTTGTTTTTTATATCTTGGGTTCCTTATCTCCCCTAGCTCTCTTGCTATCCCTTTCATATATGAGAATGTAGTGGGGAATAAGTATTTATATTCGTGTAGTAGATCTACTATCTTTTCTACAATTTCCTCATCCTAGTAATCTCCTATCTGTGCAAACTTAGGGATTTATTTTGTCCCAATATTAACTTTTCATGTTTTGACTGGCTATGCATATGTTGTATATTCCATCTATGGGTACTCTATTGTTCATTCCCCCTCTATTTTCGGTACTTGGATGTTGCAAGTATCTCCATCATCCTGATCCTCCCGTGTCACATTGTAACATTCAAATAACTTGTGAACCATCATAAAGGAGTTGTGTTCACTGCATACATATATTACTTTCATTGACTCTTCTTCGGTGAAGATTTTTTTTTTTATCGTCTATAGCGTTGTCCTTATTAGGGGAGACTCATTCTGGAAGGTAAATGTTACCTAGAATCTTTGAGTTATGTACGCCCAGTCTGTTTTATCTCTGCACAAATCCAATTCTAGGTACCAGTTCTTTGGGATGGTATCTAGGCTATGTATGAACCTGTGTGTCCATTCTTTCCTTGGGATTGATTACCATGCTTTTTTACACTGCACAACATGATTTGTTTGGTTTCCTTCCCCGGTACACTTATGTGTCATGTCTCACTACTCAATATTGAATCTCACTTGGATTAGTCTCCTACAATGTTGCCAGTCTTCTATGTTTTCTTTGTGTGTTTCCCGCCATCTTACAGGGTTGGTTTTTAATACAATATCAAGTGCTAATAGCCTCTCTTGTTCCCGTACCTGTGCCTTGAATATCTGCACAATTTTTTTTATATCTGTCATCCTGTCATACTTAGGTGGGTTGCATAATTTTATTCCAATCCAACAGACTGATTTGGTCATGCAAGAACATCGTCACATTGAGACTTCATGCATCCTCTACTACCAATTTTCTAGACCTGCTTCTGAATCTAATGTGCACGAAATTATTCTTCTCCAACTTAATGCGTCGTCTGCGATGGGGTTAACATAATTGTCCATCATTGCAGTCATGTTGTACAAGTTGTTAATTTCATCACCCTTAGTTGGTTTGATGTATCTCCTTCCTTCTTTTGGATCTAGTGGTGTAGTGACTTTCAGTTCTCCTACTTCAAATATCATCTCTCGCCTTTTCAAATTGATAATGGTTTGGTTATCGAAGTCCCATTCCAGTCCCATTAACTCTTTATATGGTTGGTTGTCGTTCATAATCTCGATAACTTCAAAGTATGCAATATTGCGCACTCCATCTATATCACAGGTATTCTTGTTAATATTCAAATAGGTAATATTTTGTATTGGATTGTTAATCTCAATTGAATGGGTGACCAAACTAACTTGGTTTTTCCCATCATTTCCCATGTCTGTTTAGGTAAAAGGTTCACATCGGAGCCCAATTCTAAGATCACGTTATCTATGTTGTATTCTCCAATTTGCGCATTGAACTTGAACTCTCCATTGGTTCTTTTCTTGTGCAATATTTGGTTCACTAATTTCTTTTCAGTAGGTACTGCCTTCCCTTGTGTGTAGTGATCGATCATAGAGCATAATGTATACAATGCATTTTCATCCTCGACTAGCTCTAGGAAACTCTTCAAAAATTTTCCAAAGGTACTTATCTTCTCCATCAACCCTTTGGTCCTAATCTGGTCATTAGTGGGATGCATATTCCCCATAGGTAGCGTAGATGATGTAGATGTTTCCTAGTCCTGTCACAAGAGTTATTTCCTTGCTTATTTATAGGTCTCCCTCTCTTCCTATGGGTCAAATACTTGTATAGGTGCTTCTAAATTCTTTACCCACTGCTCAGCATGTTTCCTTACATTAGTTACATCCATCCCTATTTTGGCACCTCCATGCATAACGATCTCTATTTTGGGTCCTTCATCCCGTATCTCAGTGAATATATTTTGAATGTGTAGGTTCTAGTTTTGACTATCTCTGGCCTAGCATTTTTCCAATAGTTGTGGACAGTTCTCTATCGCATGTTCTAAAGCCTAATATTAAGTGCATGTCGTATAGGGATTTTGGAAATCTTGTGTTAGGTGTCCTGGTTGGTTACAATTATAGCATATTATGAGACCTCTTCCTCCTCTCCCAAAGTTTTCTCTACCTCGACCCCTACCGAATCCTCCTTAGTTTCCCTAGTTAAATCCTCTTTGATTATTATACTTCCCTCCCCCTTCCGACGCAACATTATCCTCCTGGATCATGTACATGTATATCATGCGCTCCCTCATCAGATCAAATGCACAACAAACCTTGCCTTCGTGTCTCACTGAATTGTAAAAGCTATAGAATAAGCTTCCTGGAGTACTCTGACATTTCTATAATAAATGGCACACATGAGGGTTATGTCCCCATTTCTTGCATATCTCACAGTATCCTCCCCTTGGTATCAGATTTGGTGCTCCAATTGCTACGTAATGTGCAAAGGCTAAACATTCATCTTTGTGGTGAACTTTAGTACTACATTTGGTACACCAAACCTGTTCCTGTTTCTCTCTCCCCTTTGTGATTTCTTCCAATTGAATTGTTAATTCAACTATTTGGTTCTGTATCTGTGTCATTTCATTGTTGTCTAACTAGAGAGGATTCCAATTTCATATCAATTTCCATCGCTTCAGAATGCAACGTAATTTTTTTTTGTATTGAAGGAGTACAGATGTGTGGTAGAAAGCCTACAATGAACCACTCTTTATGTTGTTGATCGAGTATTTGAAATATTAACCTCCCCATCACATCTTTGAACCTCTAGCGTCGCTGGTCTATGTCTACTAGTATTTTCCACAAATATTTCCAACCATTCCACTAAAAGGTTAGGAAATTCACTGAAAATTATCTCATGCAAGTCTGTGTACACATACCTTTGCATCCATTTCTTATTCTTTAGCCAAGGGTTTTTATTCTCCTTCTGACCAAATTCTTGTTCCTTTTGTTCCAGCCATTCATATATCTCCTTCCTCGTTGGTCTCCAAAATATTCCCTCACTTCCAGATTCTGGGTCCCGACAACAAAACCATTTGTTGGCATGTGCACACGGGTAGGGTCAAGACCCTGCATTCAAGTTACTTAATCCAACGAAACCCTACATACATCGGCCTTTTCAGCGTCACCTGCAAGCAGGTGAAGTCTCACCTGGGGTATCTTTATGGGGACTACAGGAACCAAGGTTCTGCAGCAGTGAGGGAAAGATGGGAAACGTGCTCTGTCACACCTACAAGACCACTTCACGCACTATATCCTAGATAATATGAAATCAATACTTCATTATATGAGCATATAATTATATATTCACACTTATTAGTGGTTAAGCATATAATTATGGCTACTGTGCATTAGACTGTCAACAATATCAACAGAGATAAACACTCATTCATATTAAAGAAAATAATTAACACACTACATACATGAATAATCATCCAACAACACAATTATACACAGAGTTATCGTGGTTCACCCCCCTATGGGCTATGCCCACAAAATATTTGCTCCTTTATTATATTTAAGTATCTTGATTGCACTTTGCGCTACAATGGAGGCTTAGCATATAATATTCTTCACAGATGTAGTTTTTTTACACTACTCTACTCTCTAAATCTCTCTTTTCCTCTAGACCTTGTGAACTCAACCACAAAAACACAACCAAAATCAACAACAAAACCAATAAACGACCACCCGAGCTTTGCGGGTCTTTTACATATTTATACATTTTGCTCAGGTCCTTTTTCCAGCTCATAATGAGTTGGCTACCACTTATGCTCGACTGACGACAACTCTTTATGAGATGGATACAACTCAAGCTCGACTGGTTTTCCCAGATTTTGCGCTAGTTGTTTGTCCATATCCCTCATCTTCTTCTCTTTCCTCTCTCTTCTTTCTTGATCTTCTTGATCCTTCGCCTTTTCCCTGTACTTCATCTCTTCTCACTATTCTATTCCCAAACCTGCATGCCCAATACAGACATCTCCCTCTAGGTTTTGAACAAATAACCACATGAATACATCATCATGGTCCACGACCAAGCTAACAATGAAATATTGAAAGGTTGCTAGGTGTTCTTCAGTAGAAAAATTTGATTCACTATTGTACTTGGGTAACAACTATAAACAGTTTTAAAGTAGATCACCACATTTTATAATAAAACGTTGGAAAAGACACCTTTCATTATTATATATCTAAGTCCATATTCTCTACTGAAACCTATGCAAATACACCTCTTCTATGGTTCAAAGAGTAATTTTAAACTTAATAAATAAAAAGTACAAAGTCAAAGATAAACAAATTTTTTTCTCCCATCTCCAAAAGTTAAACCACCATATATCTAAGTCTACATTCTCCAATGGAGGCTTGGCCTTTCACTCTTTCCAAGATTCTTTATAAAAACTTGTAAAAAAACTCTTTATAAAACATGTAATATATACCAATTTAGTATATAGCTATCTTTAAATTATATATATATATAATATTTTAAGATAGCTATATATTACATTGGTGTATGAAACTTTCTTATTTGTGAGATAAGAGAGTTTCTCATCATGCAGCTATTTGATTGTTAAAGTTTACAAAGATATACATACTTACTCCTCTACTGAAACCTATGCAAATACACCTCTTCTATGATTTATGATTTAAAGAGGAATTCTAAACTTAATAAATAAAAAATACAAAGTAAAAGATAAACATATTTTTTCTCCCATCTTCAAATATTAAACCACCATATATCTAAGTCTACATTCTCCAATGAAATCTTGGCCTTTAACTCTTTACAAAAACTTGTAAAAAATTCTTTATAAAACATGTAATATATACCAATTTAATATATAGCTATCTTAATAT
>JASDQU010104309.1:225290-240042 GCA_032191745.1 Picea mariana | reverse complement strand
TGGAGGAAACTACCGGCTGAAGATTCCACTTGGGAAGATGAGTCTTTTATACAGAAGCATCTAGAGTTACTCAAGCATTGCGGACAACACTTGTCTCAAGGGGAGAGGCATGTTAAGCTCTAATATTGGCTCATTATCCCTTAATTGGGGCATATTATATTAGTAATGTTATTTTGTTTATGTTGGCTTTAGGCCATTAGTTGTAATTATACCTCCTAGTCTCCTATATTTACCAAGGAGACATTTTCATTTTGAATCATCTTGTACTTGAAAATTTAAGTGGGGTAAAAGGAGGTTGCCCCCTCGAAGAGGCTTATTATCTGAAATTATTTCCTTTTCAAGGCGTTGAGTACTTTTCTAAGGTTTTTCTATGCTATATTGATATTTGGTTCTTAACAATGAGGGAGCACATGATATACATGTACATGATCCAAGAGGATAATGTTGCGACGGAAGGGGGAGGGAAGTATAATAATCAAAGAAGATTTAACTAGGGAAACTAAGGAGGATTCGGTAGGGGTCAAGGTAGAGCAAACTCCGGGAGAGGAGGAAGACGTCTCATAATATTCTATAACTGTAACCAACCAGGACACCTAACACAAGATTGCCAAAATACCTATACGACATGCACTTAATATTAGGCTTTAGAACATGCGACAGAGAACTGTCCACAACTATTGGAAAAATGTTAGGCCATAGATGGTCAAAACTAGAACCTGAACATTCAAAATATATTCACTGAGATACAGGATGAAGGACCCAAAAAAGTGGTCGTTACGCACGGAGGAGCCAAAACAGGGATGGATGTAACCAATGTAAGGAAATAGGTTGAGCAGTGGATAAAGAAATTAGAAGCACTTATACAAGTATTCGACCCACAGGAAGAGAAGGAGACCTATAAATAAGAAAGGAAATAACTCTTGTGATAGGACTAGGAAACATCTACATCATCTACGCCACCTATGGGGAATATGCATCCCACTAATGACATGATCAGGACCAAAGGGTTGATGGAGAAGATAAGTACCTTCGATTTTTTTTGAAGAGTTTCCTAGAGCTAGTTGAGGATGAAAATGCATTGTATATATTATGCTCTATGATCGATCACTACACACAAGGGAAGGTAGTACCTACTGAAAAGAAAGTAGTGAACCAAATATTGCACAAGAAAAGAACCAATGGAGAGTTTAGGTTCAATGCGCAGAATGGAGAATACAACATAGATAACGTGATCTTAGAATTGGGCTCCGATGTGAACCTTTTACCTAAACAAACATGGGAAATGATGGAAAAACTCAAGTTAGTTTGGTCACCCATTCAATTGAGATTAGCAATCTAGTACAAAATATTACCTATTGGAATATTAACAAGAATACCTGTGATATAGATGGAGTGTGCAGTATTTCATACTTTGAAGTTATCAAGATTATGAACGACAACCAACCATATAAAGAGTTAATGGGACTAGAGTGGGACTTTGATAACCAAGCCATTATCAATTTGAAAATGTGAGAGATGATATTTGAAGTAGGAGAACTAAAAGTCACTACGCCACTAGATCCAAAAGAAGGAAGGATATACATGAAATGCATCGAACCAACGAAGGGAAGTGAAATTGATAGCTTGTACAACATGACTGCGAGGATGGACAATTATGTTAACCCCACCGTAGACGACGCATTGATTTGGAGAAGAATAATTTTGTGCACATTAGATTCAGAAGAAGGTTTGGAAAATTGGCAGTAGAGGATGCATTAAGAATCAATGCGACGATGTGCTTGCATGACCAAATCAGTCTGTTGGATTGGAATAAAATTATGCAACCCACCTAAGTATGACAAGTTGACAGATATAAAAAAATTTGTGCAGATATTCAAGGCACAGGTACAGGAACAAGAGAGGCTATCAGCACTTGATATTGTATTGAAAGCCAACCCTGTAAGATGGTGGGAAACACACAAAGAAAACATAGAAGACTGGCAATAATGTAGGAGACTAATCCAAGTGAGATTCAATATTGAGTAGTGAGACATGACACATAAGTATACCGGGGAAGGAAACCAAACAAATCATGTTGTGCAGTGTAAAAAAGCATGGTAATCAATCCCAAGGAAAGAATGGATACACAGGGTCATACATAGCCTGGATGCCATCCCAAAGAACTGGTACCTAGAACTGGATTTGCGCAGAGATAAAACAGACTGGGCATACATAACTCAAAGATTCTAGGTAACATTTACCTTTCATAATGAGTCTCCCCTAATAAGTACAACACTATAGACGATAAAAAAAAAAATCTTCACTGAAGAAGAGTCAATGAAAGTAATATATGTATGCAATGCACACAACGCTTTCGTGATGGTTCACAAGTTATTTGAATGTTACAATGTGACGCGGGAGGATCAAGATGATGGAGATAATTGCAACATCCAAGTATTATAAATAGAGGGGTAATGAACAATAGAGTACCCATACATGGAATATACAACATATGCATAGCCAGTCAAAACATGAAAAGTTAATATTGGGACAAAAGAAATCCCTAAGTTTGCATAGATAGGAGATTACTAGGATGAGGAAATCGTAGGAAAGATAGCATATCTACTACACGAATATCAATACTTATTCCCCACTACATTCTCATATATGAAAGGGATAGCGAGAGAGCTAGGGGAGATGAGGAACCCAAGATATAAAAAAAAAATTAAAGGAGGAAATAGACCGCATGCTAAAAGAAGGAGTCCTCAAACCAGTTGAGGAATCAAAATGGATAAGTCTAGTAGTAGTGCAGAACAAGAAAATAAGGGTTATAAAAATTTGTTTCAAATTGAGGAAACTAAATTATTCATGCCTGCATGATCCATTCCCAAGACCATTCACAGATGAAGTACTTGAAAACGTAGGCAGCCAAGAGGCCTATTCGTTCACAAATGGTTTCTCAAGCTACCATCAGATAAGAATTGCACAAGAGGATTGACATAAGACTACATTCACAATAGAATGGGGATGTTTTCAATACAAAGTGATGTTGTTTGTATTAAAGAACACACCTGCGGTATTTTCAAGAGTAGTTGTTGCAGTATTTAAAGAATTTATTCATAAGTTTTTTGAAGTGTACTTGGACGACTGGAAAATATTTAGCTTGCTAAGGGATCACATTGAATTTCTAAGACTAATGTTGAATAAGTGTAGACAACATCAGATATCATTGAACATAAAGAGTGTATTTTTTGCACATCATTCATAATATTATTGGGACACATGGTATGCAAACAGGGTTTAATAGTTGATCCTGTAAAGATTGCAGTTATTTTGAATTTACAACCACCTAGATTAATAAAATAGATTCACGCGATGTTGGGCCACATAGGGTATTACATGAAAGTTATCAAAGGATACACACATATTATGACACCAATGGAAAAACTACTGAAAAAAAGAGGCAAATTTCCAGTGGAATGATGAATGTTAGAAAGGATTGGACACACTAAAACAAAATTTAGTAACTACGTTGATCTTAATTTTACCATACTGGAACAAAGACTTTCATGTACATGTGGACACCTCAAAAATAGAGTTAGGCATGATCTTGTCACAACCAGGGGAGGGAGAGCTCGATCACCCATTCGCTTTTGCAAGTAGGAAACTATCAAAAACAAAGAAAAACTATACCACAACAGAATGTGAGGGATTGGCTATGGTCTACATGCTACAAAAGTTCAGAAACAACTTACTAGGCTCACACTTTAAGATTTACATAGATCATTATGAGCTATGATATATGGTCAACAAGCCAGTGTTGGAGGGAAGGATTTGTAGGTGGCTTCTATTATTCTAGGAATACGACTTTGAAGTAGTAGTAAAACTCTTGATTTTTCAATAAGCTAGGCTTAAGCATGAAGTGCATTGCATTTTAGCATTTTAATTAAACCATAGACAATTTGTTGCAGTAATCAAGATCACAAGAAGAAACACCATGCACAAGTAGACAAGAAGTATCCTGGGAAACCCTTCTCAACAAGGGAAGAAAACCCAACCAATCCTTTGCTATATTCTTCAAGAGAAATAACTCCACCACCATAAACACCTAGCACACAAAAGGGTGCTCACAAACCCTAGAAACCTAGCGCCCAAGAGAGGTGTGCACTTTTCCCAAGAACAAGTATTTGCTGAAATTTCATAACTCACACTTGTGATATGACTCCTCAATGGGGAATTTAGCTTTACTTATATTAGAATGAACCTGTCAACATTAATGTCTATTGGCACAATAGGGCTGACCTCACTATCTCACAATATAATTAATAATTACCATATTAATTATCTTTCACATTATGGTGGGGCCGACCTGTACCCTTTACATTAAAATTAGGGTTACAGGTAAGTCTGACTCTTGAACAATATAACAAGTGATCTAATACACCCACTAGTGCTCTACCACTAGGGCACATCCATATGGATGTCCATATCTCTATCTCATCGTGTCTCACAAGAGAACCACACTCACTAGTTCTCATCCACTAGGATCACGTTCACCTGTGCTCATCCACAGGCATGTCCAACTCAACAGATCTTCTTTCCCACCGCATTACACATGAGAGTCATCTAGAGTCCATCATCTCAACTCTCTGCTCATAGGAAGATAATAAATCATTTTCATCTCTGTCTCAGAACGATGCACCCAACTCATGGGAATTCACACGTTCACCTTGTGCTCAGCCACAGGTACATATAACTCATCAGATCTTCTTTCTCACTGCGTTACATAGGAGAATCATCTGGAGTTCTTCTCAACTCTCTGTAAGGAGGAGGCCATCACTATGTTCCAGTTCTATCTCAGATAGGAACCACACACCCATATCATGGTCTCTCTCTCAGGTCTATGTCCTGGAGGATGTCTCATGCAGCTATAATCGTCAACAAAAACCAGGTAAACTTAATGCCAGACCAGATCACTTGTCGCCCATACTCTCGAGAGAAGAGGCATGAAACCTGGATGATAGCTTGCCAGATGCACAATTATTTTCCTTTAAGATGGTAGATGATTATTTTATGGACATTGTACAGTTATTAAATATAGGAATGGACCTCTCAAACATGATGATCGCGTAGAAAAATAAATTGGTAGTAAAGGCTGCAGACTACCAACTAATTGCATAAATATTATATAAACTGGGCGCAGATGGAATACTACAACATTGTGTATTAAAACATGAAAGACCAACTATATTGGCAGAAGTGCATGACATAATAGCAGGAGGAAATTATGCATCTAAATCCATTGTAAAAAATATATTACGCACAGGATTATGGTGGCCTACACTCCATAGGGTCGGAAAACCATCCAAAAGGGACGAGATCCCATTAAAACCCCAAGTGAAATTACAGGATTTTGATAAGTGTTCCATAGAATTCATTGGACCAATCAACCTGCCAAAAATAATATCAGGGGCTAGGTACATCATTACAACAACACAATATCTAACTTGATGGGAAAAATCTTCATCGGTTACAAGGTTGCAGTGCAAAAATTGTTACACACTCTTCATTTGAGAACATAGTAACTTGATTTGGGTGTCCAAGAACATTGATGAGTGATCCAAGGAAAAATTCATCAATCATACCATAGCATATTTTACCGAAGAATTCCAAATTCACCATCATAAGAATATGTCGTACCACGCACAGGCCAATGGCACAGTGGAATCATTCAACAAAGTCTTAGAGAATGCACTAACAAAAATATGCAATGTGGGAAGAGATGAGTGACACTTAAGAATCCCTGCGATATTATGGGCATAGAGAACAACTAGCAAGAAGTTGATAGTGAAAACACCTTTTAGGTTGGTATATGAACATGAGGCATTCATGTCGATGAAACTCATTGTACTGAGCCTACGCATCGTATCTATCATAGATCTTTTGGATTCAGGCGCAATACATTAATGACTATCACAACTGGTACAACTTGAGGAGGATCAATTTTTCATAGGGTTTCACCGATAGGTTCAAAATGAAAGGGAAAAATCATGGCATGAGAGACACAATAAGTTGAAAAAATTCAAAGTAGGCAACTTGGTACTCCTATATGATAGAAAGTTTATGCAACACCCAGGAAATTTTTATATGCACTAGTTAGGACCATATGTAATCCAAGAGGTGATAGAGGTAGGTGTTGCATAGTTGGAAACCCTTAACAAAGAAGCAATGAAAGGAAGGGTGAACGAAATTCGACTAAAACTCTACCAAGAGGACTGAGAATTTGTGCAATAGGAAGAACCATGAAAAAAAAAGAACACGCGTTTAAAGAATGACAAAGGGAACAACATAGATAGGGGAAACTATGCCAATCAAGGAGACCCGATGCAAAAGATACAACATACACAGTAGTAATTGCATCATCCCCCATGACGAGACCGTTGTCAGTATGGAAAGGATGGAAACAACAATTACAGGTGGATAAGGACAAGTCATAAATGACAGTTATAGTAAAGCATAAAGCCTCTAGAAGGCCCAGTCATAAAGCCATCATAAAGACCATGAGTAAAATAAAAACATCGTTGATATGCACGATGGAGTGGAAGTACACAACGGAAATATACTAATGGATTCAGAAATAAAACACCATTAATACAAGAACCTGCCACACTAGGGTAGAGGAGACAGGAGGGGAGGAGAGAAGATTAGTGCACAACTGGTAACAAGGCATAAACGCAGTTAGGCTTGCCAAACACAGGTTATTGTTACTTAGAATTCCATCAAAATATGAGAGCACAAAGATAGAATTGTATACAAAGATACAACACCTGGTAACACTACTTTACTACAAAAATGGCACCACCCAGAGCTACAAGAGAAACAACCACTGTACCAAGGAGGATTGACAACAGAGCACCAGAAGACAAACTAGATATTGAGGAAACCCTAGGTGCATATTCATTAGAGCCAAGCTTTCCTCATAACTACATACTTCCTAGAAAGAATGACACCCCACCGGTCATGATGCAGAAGAATCCAGACTACAAATTAGTGACTCCAAAGATTCTAGAGGGAGTGATCATTGATGAAAACATGTTGGGGAAAGTGCCCCAATTAAAGTATGCAGATCATGACATTACAGAAGTGGCGAGTTTCCCTAAACTTGTGCCCCACAAATACTTGGAATTCTAGGGAGATCCACTCACAAAGAAGAATGTATCGGTTACCAAGGTTTGGGCCAGAGGATTAGAGTGAGAAAGCCTCCTCAACTTGATATATATTCCCCACTTCAGACGCAAAAACAAAGTCAATGCATGTGTGAAACTTCTCTTATATTGTGTGCATGGGGAGTACATGTGGATTGATATGAAAATATCCATTGACACGGACTTGATCACTAGAATCACTGGGCTTCCAAATCGGGGGAAAAACCCTACTTCTCTATTTGCAGATGACAGAAATAGCATAGTCAGAGGCCATGCGAATGAATTTTTGCACGGTTAGAGGGGTATGCAACCCGGACATTCCAAACATATGTGACCCAAACATTTGAATGGCCACACAAATATTAGCATGCAAGCTACTATGGAAGTGCAGGAAGGATCAAGTGCCAACATGGGACATAGTTGCGATAGAGAAATGTGTAGAAGGCACTATGATGAGCTCGGAACCATACCTACTGAACCAGTTCCTAATGGATTGTGCAAAAGCCCAATATAAGGGAATATAGTTTCACTACCCCTAGATCTTGATTTTGATTTCCTTCATAGCATGGGTAGAACCAGAGGACGCATAGTTCTTACTACTAAGAGGGAAGCCATGCGTCACGATGAAGTATCAAAATTTATGGTTTTCAACGAACAAGAGGAGAAAAATGTAGAACAATGTCCAATTCTTTCTATATGGGGAAACAATTTGACATAGTATATGGAGCACAACATGCATGTCACCATAGTTGGTGGAGTGTTACACATTATTTTCATCACCCTCATGATCTTTAATGATGTAAACCTATATGTTGCCTTCAGAGGGGTCAGTGGCCTAAATTTCTAAAGAAAGAAGGGGGAAGAACTTTCCCTGAGAGAAGAAGTTGTGTTTTCCTCTGTAAAACCCTGTTTTGGAGGATTTCCGTAGGTTGCATCATAGCTAGGGTGCGAAAATGCCTGATTTCCATAGGCCGCACTATAGCTAGGGTGCGGAATTTCCGCAGGCTGCACTATAGCCAGGTCACGATGTCCTTCATACGTGGGAAAAATAATCATTTTCTCGATGGTTCTAGAAGGAGAAGATTATATGGTGAGATGGCCTTCGAATGTTTTGGATTTTACTCGCTTTCATGATTTAGTGGGATCATCCTAACCTCCTCACCTTATCCTCTTCAGCTTATAAAAGGAGAGGAGCTCTCATGGAGAAAGTTAGTTGGATTTGGCTTGGAATTATTAGCTTGGTTAGAGTGGCTTTGAACTTTTCTTTTATCAATATAGATGTCAGATCTATAGTTTCAGAATTCTTGGATCAAAAGTATGTGGGAAGCAAGGAATTGTTGGAAGGAACCTTAAGACATCAAGGAATCTGGTTGTAATCTCTCTTCCTATTATTAATATGATACAATGGGATGTTTATTTCCCTTAGAATTATCTTTATTTTATTTCATAATTCCTTGATAATATGCATAGGTTGTCATTGAATATACTTTACTACTTTCACTTTGGTTGGTTTGTGTCTCACTGCAGGATCGATATCACAAGAGCACCGGAGCGGAATAGAAACAACAAAGACACAAGGAAGAAACATTCAAAGGTATGTCTATCATCTTTTGTTTAGTAGTAAATTCAATGATTAGAGCCTAGGGAAAGCGCCATGTCCTGTCGTGTTTTGATCTAGATCTAGGTGGATCTAGGGAGATTAGTTTATGTCCGCATTTACCGATTTACCCATTAAGAAAATTGGCGATCGTATTGGGGACACGAATGTTTTCCTATTTTTCCTTGTTTTCTTTCTTTGATTGCTTGGTTTCTATTTTCTGAGTCACTGGAGTATCCGACTTGACTCTCTGACTATTAAAATTCACTGGAAAACCTTCTTAATTTTTAATTTTTCCATTTTGGAGGATTTTCGCACACTACTTTGAGGGACAGTGTGACGACTTAAGATTTTCACACCCTACCAGTTTAGACTAGTGTGGAAATGCCGCACCCTACCCATATCTAGCCTGCAGAAATCAGTGATTTCCGCACTGTGCTAGTCTTCCAGCCTGCGAAAATTGTGAAAGAATTTGTATTTGGTGGTTTTCCCTGCCCAGACCTTGGATTTGGTTTTGGGGTGAATTTTTGGGTTTGATTATGATCTGTTTACAGTCTGCTTGACACCTTTGAAACTTATTTTAGCCATCTTTAATTTTTTTTCTCTTGAAAGATTTAGTCTCTTGCTTTGAGTGTCTTTCAGTTACAAATCACTGTCTTTTCTTTAGAATTGTTTGGTGAAAGAATTTTTTTTTCTTTTATTGAATAGTTCATGTTAAAAGAGAAAATAGTTTGGGTTTCTTTGTTTCATGTCGATTCACTATTTCTTTTAGCTGTATTTGAAACAAAAAGTTTTAATTTCTTGCTTTACATTATATTGGGGGCATCCTTACATTTGAAGTAGTGAAATTGCATGATTTTTGGTCTTAAATTCTTAAAATTTTTCCCCCTCATGGCCGGGGGGGGGGGGCATAAATCATGTATTGGTGTACAGTCTATTTGTCTCATTTCTTGAAAATATTGATATTGATGAGTTAAGTAAATTTTGGGACATTGTGCATCTGCGAATGCTAAATGTTTTCTCCTTCTCGTAGCATGGCTTTCATTGAAATGAAAAGATTGCATCTTCATCTCTTTGCATAAATTTTGAGTCGGTCAAAACACCATATTGTCCACACCATTTTCCTCTTGAGTAACAACAGCCTTAAAAATAAAGTGCTTATAAAAATTGATTAGACATTTTTATACTTTATGGTAGCAAACCTACATTAGATTAGTTGTAGGGATTTGGAATAGGTGTGAAAGATAACTTTCCAATGTTGCAAACAAACATAGAATCTTGAGTTAGGGAGCGGTTAAATCCACTTATTACATTTTGTCCTAGGAAGCCCTTCTAACACAAGGGTCAATCACGAGGTCACATTGAGACTGACAGAGTTACTCACCCTGCTTTGTTGGTCTTGGTGTAGAGGTTGCGCGTATTATGGGGGTCGCTTAAAGGTATACCCACAATGATGAGTGGAAGCCTTTCAAGTTGATTTCAGGCTAGATACCCTACCCTTGTGCATGAATCGGGTTGTTGAATGTTTCCCCAGGCATCACTATAAGGATTGGTAACCTTAGTGGTCTATGTTTTTAGGGTCTTTACACAACGTGATTGTGGAGGGGCAAGTCTTCACGGTACCTGGAATCGACGTTGGCCAAAATCACTCGGGCTCATTGGAGTGTATACCCACGTTTATGTGTGGGAGCTTGCACCAGGGTGTAAGTTCATTAAGAAGGTCGTCAACGCAACTTTTCCACCCTCTCTATCTCATCCCTTTCTTACTTTGTTCCTACGACATTGGATTTCATCACCAACTAGTGTGCTCATTGTGAGAAGGCTTTGTTTGCTTGCTTGCTTACTATATTTTTAGCGTGTTCTGTTTGTTCTCCCTAGCTGAATCTGGGTTGGATATTTATTTAATGGCGTCAGTTCTTGAAATGACCAATGAAGGAACCCCTGCTCCAGGGGAACCTTTTGTTTTTCCTTCTTACGGAAACATCGGTCCTCCTTACATTGCTACTTTGAGCCTTCCAGGTCTCACAATTGGATTATTGGTATGGTTGTTTTCTACTCAAGTAATCCCGAATGTAGTTAGTGCTTCAGTTGTAAGAACTTCCCCCCAAGAATATCAACCTCATGTTGATCCTTCACCTTCTTCACTAGTAAGATCTTCTTCAACTTCTCCACTTTCAAGGTCTTCTTCCATTTCCTCTTCTTCATTGAGTGAAATATCTAAACTAGTAACTCGGTGGATAAGAAGAAGAAGAAACCAAAGAATAAGAAGAAGAAAAATAAGCAAGGATCCAAACTTCCAACCATTTCCATACATGTTGGGAAACAACTAGTTACTATTGATTGTGCTGCAAGTGTTGATGATGTCAAGAAAACCCAAACAACCTGTAAGCCCAAGTACCCCTGCAGGCTTTGCAAGGGTAACCATCTTCTTAAGGATTGCCTTGGTCTATCCAAGGTTATAGAAGCATGGTCTACACACCCTTTCCAACCCATGTCGTCAACCTCTAAACAACATGCTGATGACTTCCCATCAACTAGTCATGATGTCATTGGGAAGAAGAAAAGTCAAGTCAAGTTCCCGTGTATGTTATGCAAAGGGCGTCATCTAACTCATCTTTTCCCTCATATGGAAGAAGCCTAAAAATTCCTAGAAGACATGACTGTTTCACAACCTCAACTTCCATTTTCTTATCACAAACTTACTCTCGACCCACCTGTAGTTGATGGAGTGATCAATTTGGTTCCCCCGTCGGTCAGTTTGGTTGATCAAGTGGTCAATATGGTCACGTCCTTAGTTGAACCAGTTGACCAAGTGGTCGATCCGATCCCATCCTCGGTCGATCCCACTCTCCTGTTAGAGAGTGAAACATTGATCCTCTTCTAAGTGTCAACCCCATTCTCCCCTTGGAGAATGAAACCCAAGTGGTCAATCCGATCTCGTCATCGATCGATCCTACTCTCCCGCTCGAGAGTAAACTTGATACTTCCCACGTTTTTCTCATTGATACAGACTCTATCGTGTCAGGGGGTATTCCTCCTTCTCCCATGGAACCCCCTCCAAGTAATGAGGCCATCCTTTTTAATTGGGGTGTGCTAACTGGACCTTGTCTTCCCTCTCACATTCATTTCCAGATTACAGTACAGGTTTGTGGTCGGGATGTTCTTCAGATGTTGATAGATAAAGGTGTGTCCATTAGCATTTTGTCCTCTTTTTCTTGGAAAGTTTTGGGTTGTCCTCATCTTACCCCGATGTTGGCAGCCAATTCATTTTTTTCGATTGCCCTAAAAAGCTGCCTACACCTAATTGTCTCCTAAACGACAAATCATCGTCGCATTTTGCATCTAGATATTTGTTTCATTTTGCGACAATTACAATTTGGTTTCGATTCAGTTTTCACAACTGAAAGTGTAAAAACCCTTCATTGTTATTTGGACTGTCGTCGTCTTTTATTGATTTTTCTGAAAGGCACTTGACCATTGGTTTATCACATGACTGCAAAAGATTCTTTCAAACTTATGTCCTTTGGCCTACTCTTACCTTGATTGCGCATTTGGATCTGTTTGATTAATAAGCCATTGAGCATGAAGATTTACTTGTTACATTTGATTCTATAAAGGTCATTATTGATTTTGGTCTTATATGCTTTGATCCTTATTGCTATGAGCTCTTGACTTATTGATTATATGAGATATTTGGTTGCAATGTTCTAAAAACTTCGAAATATAAACATTTGAATGTGCAACAAATTCATTGGTAATATTATAAGTTTGATTTGATATAAAATGACAATGGTTTGAGTTTCACAAAGGTGCATTGATTAATCTTTTGGATTTCAATTTTATAGTTTGAATCGTTGCTTGGTGCATTGTTTTGTGAGTTTGATTTTACATTGAACAATCATAGTTTCAAACTATACATTGGCACGATTGGATTAACATTGGTTTAAAACGTTTGATTGATACGATGGATCGTTGGTGAATGTTGGATTTCATGTTGGATTGAACTATACACTTGGCGCATGGATATAGCATATGGTGTTGATTCTACATTTGATGGATGGCACGTTGATATGGTTGTACACCAATTTGGTTTGGCCGATTAATGTGTTGATTACTGATGGAACAACGCTGTACGCATCCATTAATACACTGCATGGTGGTGGTAATCCCACCACCTTTGCACGCATTACATTGATTTACTCCCCTTTGAGCGCTTGCAGCTGTTAAGCCCTATCATTTTTTCTCCTGCGTATTGTATTGTTCAAACCAAACCCTATCATGCACAGAAGCCATGGCTCCTGTGGTCAGGGCCGAGCCAAACGCTCCAAGCACTGTTGATGTTTGATGGCACTTATAGTGACCTGGAGGAATTTGGGTGGCTCCCGTTTATAAAGAAGTTCGATGGTTATAACCCTATTGTGGCTCGACATTTTGCGTTATCATTCGATGGCTGCCGAGCCAAAGTTGGAGATGTCCAACTTGAAATCAATGAACAGTTCCTTAGCTTGGCAACCAGTCTGCCTGTTACTGGACAGAGGTGGTCGAAGAGATGAAAGGTAGATAATGTCCCGTGGACATTTCTGTTCCAATCTCGAACAGTGAAATCATGCGACAAAGGATTGCCTGCAAAAATGCTAAAACCGCGCTGGCATGACCTCCTAATGATAATCAAGCAATTCATTACTTGCGAGGGCAGGTACGGGTTCGTTTTCCTGTTTCATCTTCTTCTATTGATGGTTTTTATGGGTTTCGAACTTAGTATGCCCCACTACCTGCATAGAAGTTTGTTCAAGATGGCTAAAAGGTATAAGCGTAACCAGGCCGATACCAGCCTCTTCCATTTGGGGTTGATTAAAATGA
Organism: Picea mariana; assembly: GCA_032191745.1. Taxonomy (NCBI): domain Eukaryota; kingdom Viridiplantae; phylum Streptophyta; class Pinopsida; order Pinales; family Pinaceae; genus Picea; species Picea mariana. Next base: position 226,401 of record JASDQU010104309.1, on the reverse strand, counting down.
TTATGGTTTATGAGTTGGGGTTACGTCGTGATTGTTGGGATGATTTTCTCAATCGAAATGGCTTTGAAGAATCAAACCCTCCACGGGTTGATAAGCCTATGGTGACCGAAACCCAGCCTATTCCCCCTGTGCCTTACAACGTTTTGCTACCCAAACCTCTACCCGACCCACCTACGAATTTGTCTATGGCTGTGACTAAACAGGTTGAAATTGCTAACCCGCAACCAAAAAACCTAAAGCTAAAACTAATGCTAAAGGCAAGAAAAATGCTAGGTTAATATCTCTCATGGCGAGAAATAAACCTAAACCCCCTGCCAAATCAGAGCCTATCGTGGTCAGCGAAGACTCTGATTCAGAGATTGAACGTTTTCTCGCCGACGAGTATCCTTACTTAGAAGGCTTGTGTGACAAACCTCCTTATGAATTTGTCAAGAATTTACCACCCTGTCTGCGGAATGATCCTAATTTTCCTGGCATTGAACTACCTCATGGAACCCTCGACGAATCGTCAAAACCCCCTTCTGTTCAACCTGCTGTTCCACCTTGCGATCAGTGTGGGTTATGGTTGGAGAGATACTACTTGGATGTACCGATGTTGCAATCCAGAATCCATGATTTGGAAAACCAAGTGGCAAAGCTCACTGGTCATAACGCGAAGGTGCAACCCACGGACAAAAAGAAATGAACAACTAGTTCAATTCTGTTCAAGAATGTCGAGTCAACCACGGAAATTGTCAATTCGAAATTGGCATAGCCTCAACAATCTCGCTGGTATAACTTTCACTCATTTATATGGCACATTTGTAAACTCTGTATGCGTCATCGATCTGCTCTATTACATAAACATGCATTGCTGTATATAACTTGTTTTAGTAAATCGAATTTTGGTATTGGATTTGGTCTTGATTCTATTAGTTATAATTGTGTTAAATCGCTTGCGATCTAATGTTCTGTTGCATCTATTATAGAGGAGTTGTTTTGCATTTCAAACTTTGAAACACGATTTATGCTGTGATCTGAAGTGATTATGAGACATATGGTTATCTGTTACAATCTGATTTACATATCGCTTTGACCGGCCTGGATACGGTTTGGATTTTGTTTAAAAAAA
>JASDQU010104309.1:191036-202689 GCA_032191745.1 Picea mariana | reverse complement strand
AAGAGTTCAACAATATCTTCCACACCTTGTGCACCAAGTTGGGCATCAAAGACTCTGAAAGACACTTGGTTCTGAAACTGGATTGATCATTCCATCAACTACAGGTGGGTTGAGAGAAAGCTTATGATAAGAAGCTAGAAGATGGGGCGGTGAAATAGTCATGTCTTCCAGTAATTTCGAGGCTTCGTCCATATGAGGGAAAAGGTGAGTTAGATGACTCCCTTTGCATAACATACACGGGAACTTGGTTGTACTTTTCTTCTTCCCAACGGTATTTTGACTAGTTAACGGGGGGTCATCAACATGTTGTTCAAAGGCTGACAACATGGGTTGGTGAGGGTGTGTATACCATGCTTCTCTAACCTTGGATACACCAGGGAAATATTTAAGAAGATGGATACCCTTACAAATCCTGCAAGGGTAATTGAGCTTACGGGTTGTTTGGGTGATCTTGACATCATCAACACTCCCAGACGATTAACAGTAACTGGTTTATTTCCAACATGTCCGACAGTGGTTAGAAGTGTGGATCCTTGTTTATTTTTCTTCTTATTATTCTTCCTTTTCTTCTTCTTCTTATCCACCAAGTTACTAGCTTTAGATCTTTCACTCGTTGAAGAAGATGAAACGGAAGGAGACCTTACAGGTGAAGAAGGTGAAGAAGATCTTATTGATGAAGAAGGTGAAGGATCAAAATGAAGTTGATGTTCTTGGGGGGAAGTGCTCACAAATGAAGCACTAACTTTATTCGGGACTACCTGAGTGGAAAACAACCATACCGGTAGTCCAATTGTGAGACCTGGAATGCTCAAAGTAGTGATGTGAGGAGGACCAATGTTTCTGTAAGAAGGAAAAACAAAATCTTCCCCTGGAGCAGGGGTTCCTTCATTGGTCATTTCAGGAACGGATGCCATCAAATAAAAAACCAATCTAGAGTCTAATAGGGAAAGCAAACAACACACGCTAAAAATATAGAAAACAAGCAAGCAAACAAAACCTTCTCACAATGAAAACACTAGTTGGTGATGAAATCCAATGTCGCAAGAACAAAGTAAGAAGGGGTTGAGATAGAGCGGATGGAAAAGTTACGTTGACGACCTGCTTAACGGACTTACACCCTAGTGCAAGCTCCCACACATAATCATGGGTATACCCTCCAAGGAGCCCGAGTGAGTTTGACCAACGTCAATTATAAGTATTGTGAAGACTTTCCCCTCCACAGTCACCTTGTGTAAATACCCTAAAGAAATAGGCCACTAAAGTTACCAATTACGACAGTGATGCCTAAGGAAACAGTCAACAGTCTGATCCACACACAAAGGCAGGGTATCTAGACCGAAATCAACTTGAAAGGATTCCACTCATCATTGTGAGTATACCTTCAAGAGACCCCCATAATATGTGCAATCTCTACACCAATACCAACAAAGAAGGGTGAGTAACTCTGCCAGTCTCAATGCGACCTCGTGATTGACCCTTGTGTTAGAAGGGCTTCCCAGGACAAAATGTAATAAGTGGATTTCACCACTCCCTAATGCAAGATTCTATGTTTGTTTGCAGCTTTGGAAAGTTATCTTTCACACCTATTCCAAAGCCCTACAACCAATCTAATGTAGGTTTGCTACAAGAAAATATAAAAATGTCCAATCAATTTTTATAAGCGCTTTATTTTTAAGGTTGTTGTTACTCAAAAGGAAAATGGCGTGGACAACATGGTGTTTTGACCGACTCGAAAGTTATGCAAAGAAATGAAGATGCAATCTTTTCATTTCTATGAAGGCTATGCTACGAGAAGAAGAAAAAAATTATCATTCCGATATGCACAATGTCCCAAACTATATTAAACTCATCAATATCAAGATTCTCACGAAATGAGAAAAAGAGATTGTACACCAAGACCAAAAATGCCAAGAATCATGTAATTTCACTACTTCAAATGAAAATATGCCCCAATCTAATATAAAGCAAGAAATTAAAACTTTTTGTTTCAAAGATAGCTAAAATCAATAGCAAATAGACATGAAACAAAGCAACCCAAACAATTTTCTTTTTTAACATGAACTATTCAATAAAAGAAAAAGAAGTTCTTTCACCAAACAATTCTAAAGAAAAGACAGTGCTTTGTAACTGAAAGACACTCAAAGAAAGAGACTAAATCTTCCAAAACCAAACAAAGAAAAGATGGCTCAAAGCAGTTTCAAATTTTTCAAGCAGATTGTAAACAAATCCAACAAATCACCCAAGAACCATATCACAAATCTAGGCAGGGAAAACCACCAAATACAAATTCTTTCACAATTTCCACAGGCTAGAAGACTAGCACAGTGTGGAAATCACTGATTTCAACGGACCATATATGGGTAGGGAACGGCGTTTACGCACTGTTCTAAACTGGTAGGGTGTGGAAATCTTCCAAAATAGGAAAAAATTAAAAATTAAGAAGGTTTTCCTGTGAATTTTAACGGTCAGAGAGTCAAGCTGGATCTTCCAGTGACTCAGAAAACAGAAACCAAACAATCAAAGCAAGAAAACAAGGAAAACTAGAAAAATAATATGTTCCCCAGTGGAGTCGCCAATTTTGTTGTAGGATAAATCGGTAAATGTGGACATAAACTAATCTCCCTAGATCCACTCGGATCTAGAACAAAACAAGACAGGACATGGCACTTTCCCTAGGTTCTAATCATCGAATTTACTATCAAACAAAAGATGAGAGACATACCTTTAAATGTCACTTCCTTATGTCTTTGTTGTTCCTGTTTCGCTCCGGTGCTCTTGTGATATTGATCCTGCAGTGAGACACAAACCAATCAAAGTGAAACCAAAGAGACTATATTCAATGACAACATATGCATATGATCAAGGAATTATGCAATAAAATAAGATAATTCTATGGGAAAGAAACATACCAATGTATTATATTAAATAATAGGAAGAGATATTACAATTGGATACCTTGATGTCATAAGGTTCCTTCCAACGATTCCTTGCTTCCCACACACTTCTTGCTCCAAGGATTCTGAGACCATGGATCTGATAGCTACTCATAATCTATCTTGACAAAGCAAAGCTCAAAGCTAATCTAACCAAGCTAACAATCTCAAGCCAAATTCAACTCGATCAAGCTATTTTTCTCCATGAGAGCTCCTCTCTTTTTATAAGCTGAAGAGGATAAGATGAGGAGGTTAGGATGATCCCACTAAATCATGAAAGTGAGTAAGATCCAAACCATTCGGAGGCCACCTCACCATAGAAGCTTCTCCTTCTAGAAGCATCGAGAAAATGCTCATTTTTCCCACGTACAAAGGCCATCGCAACCTGGCTATAGTGCATCCTATGGAAACTCCACGCCCTAGCTATAGTGCAACTTGGGGAAATCAGGAATTTACACACCCTAGCTATGGTGCAGCCCGCGAAAATCCTCCAAAATAGGGTTTTTAAAGAGGAAAACACAACTTCTTCTCTCAGGAAAATTTCTTCTCCCTTCTTTCTTTAGGAATTTAGGCTACTGACTCCTCTGAAGGCAACAGATAGGTTTACATCATTAACAGTCATAGGGATGACGAAAATAATGTGTAACAGACAACAAAGAAGGACATCGGAAAATGGTGCGATTTCCACAAAATCTCCTGGCACAACACCGATGAATGTCGCTCAAAACAGTCATTGGTGGTCAAGATCAAAGACAAGGATACAAACCCTAATTTAGAATTTGATAAAAAAAAAAATTGTAAAAGACAGATCATCGACGCAAACCCCACTGCTATTGTCGCGACCGCAGTAATTCAACCAAAATAACTAATAGATATTGAAGAGGGGGAGCACCTTTTTCATTCACAGATGTGGGTGAAGGGGACCCCGCTGCATTTTATTGTTGATAGAGGAAGCCAGTAAAACCTCATCTCAGTAGAGGTCGTCAAATAGTTGGGATTGACGACAACACCACACCCGCAGCCATACAGCATTGGGTGGCTTCGCCAAGGACGAGATCTTCGTGTCAGCCAGCAGTGTCGATTGTCATATGGCATCCAGCCCTTCAAGGATGAGGTAGTATGTGATGTTTTCCCATTGGATGTATGTGATGTTCTCTTGGGCCAACCATATATGTGGAAGCGCCATGTTGTTTATGAGTCTTGACCCCGTAGTCTCATTGTTACTTTGGGGGGTCATCTCTACAGAATACTAGAGGTAGTTCCAACTATTGTCCCACCTAAATAGTGTTGCAAGGCAGTATTTCATACTACAAAATTTAGCTTCTTCACAATCTGTTCAAAGGGTGAATAGAGGGATATTGCAACCACTACAGCCTCGGCCCAAGCACCTTCTATCCAATAGAAGTAGGTTGAAAAGATTGCAGCAAAGTGTAAATATTCCTTCTGCACACAGGCACCTCATATATCCAGACTGGTTAAAAAGGTCCAACCCTTCCAACCACATGTTTGTGACAACCTTCAACAAGTTAAGCAATGCAACTTCCCCAACAAGGCAAGCAGCTCATCAAGATGCAGATTCAACAAACGTTTTTTCCTCTCCCCCGAGCAATCAACGCAATGGACACCATTTCTTCCTAAGGAGGGAAGATTGATCCAGGTGGATATTGGTGGCTACCCACCTTTTCTAACTGGCTCAAAACAGTTTTTTGATAATTTTGGTAGTTTTTCGGGTCCTAAACTTCCGGAGCCATTTTGAGGCCCTAAACGACGTTTTTTGGGCATCTACCAATCAAATTATGATCATGCCAATGGTTGTAGTCCTCGAATAAATATTTCTAACGATGTATCATATGCGTCAAATGAAGATAGTATGCCAAAGCTACGACCCCGGGAAATTGATGTACCAATTTACCCTAACAAGGCCCACATGACTTTTGACGCGTCCTCTCCTAGTGTTAGGTTTTTGGATGTCTAGGGTTTTTGACATTACTGTTTATTGTAAAAATGCTTTCAGAGCCTCATTTTAATAATCTTCTTGTGAATGCGAGTAGCCATCACATATATTCTCATAGATAAGCTGCCATCATTCTAGTGAGTCTTCCACTCTGTATTTTTACAGTCTCTCTACATTTCTTTCATTAATAGAAATCATGTATTACTATATTTATGTGTTTATGGTTGCATCTCTGATACATTTATGTTATATTATTGGATATCTGCGATATCTCTGTGCATTTCTTTATTACAACTCCTCTCTCATTTCGTGCCAAAAATAATATGGATCAGTGGTATCAGAGCGGGCTGCTCTTGATCATTTTTTCAGTGCATGTCCTTGACGAGGTCCGCGTATAGCAAGTTGGATCTTGAGCTTGTCTCTCTTGAAGACAATCACTCTCGCACGCCCAAAAAACCCTCCATGGCTAAAGAAAATAAAAATGATGAAGCAGACAATCCTATGAATATGTTGCTTGAGCAAGCTCTCATGCGACAGAGGGACGAAATGATGGAGAATTGTTCCCACATCCTGCAACACCTGTCGATAGAAACAGGCGTATCTTCATCAAACAGCCACTTTGGAAGAACCTCTCCTTTCAAGGTACAGGTTAATATTTATATTCTTGTATTTGAAGGTCAGATAGATGCGGATGACTTAGAAAAATGGTTAAATCTATTAGAAGGTTATTTCTCTGTTCATAATTTTTCCGATGGGGAAAAGATCACCTTTGCACTCCTTAAAGCTCACCCCCATGTCAAACATTGGTGGGAAACTTACTAGGAGGAAAGTTGCACAGAGGAGTCTAGAATATATGGGGCCGAGCCCACTTGGGATTTTTTTGTGGATGCGGTAAAGGAACAATATTACCTTGTTGGCAACTATGAGGACCATTACGTGAGATCGACCATACTGCGGCAAGAGAGGGGCCAAGTAGTTCTGGAGTTCACCGATATCTTCCACACCTTGCACACCAAGTTGGGTATCAAATACTCTGAACGACACTTGGTTCTGAAATACCATGGGGCTCTACACAGATATATCCAAACTGAAATGGATTTTCTAGACATCTCATCACTCGGTGTTGATTATCGATATGTTGTTAAAATCGAGCAGAAATTTAAGCACCAGAACAAACGGGAGTCTGGGTCTACAAATCTGCAACAACCAAAGTATGACAAAGACGGACCCAACAAAAAGTCTCCCGAAAACCATTCCAAGACACAGGAAAAGAAGGGTCATGGTAATACAAAAAAGAACACCAGAAAACAGTGCGATTTTCACAAAAGCCCTTGGCACAACACCAATGAATGTCATTCAAAATATTCATTGGTGGTCGAGATCAAAGATAAGGAGTCGAACCCTAATTCGGAATCTGATTCTGAAAATACTAGTAAAAGACAAATCATCAATGCAGACCCCATTGCTATTGTCATGACCGCAGCAATTCAACCAAAAGAACCAACAAATATTGAAGAGGGGGAGCACCTTTTTCATTCACAGATGTGGGTGAAAGGGACCCCGCTGCATTTTATTGTTGATAGTGGAAGCCAGAAGAACCTAATCTCAGCAGAGGTCGTCAAACAGTTGGGATTGATGACAACACCACACCCATAGCCATACAGCATCGGGTGGCTTTGCCAAGGACAAGATCTTTGTGTCAGCCAGTAGTGTCGATTGTCATACGGCATCCACCCCTTCAAGAACAAGATATTATGTGATGTTTTCCCATTGGATGTATGTGATTTTCTCTTGGGCCAGCCATATATGTGGAAGTGCCATGTTGTTTATGAGTCTCGANTCATTGTTACTTTGGGGGGTCATCTCTACAGAATACCAGAGGTAGTTCCAACTACTGTCCCACCTAAACAGTGCCGCAAGGTATTATCTCATACTACAAAATTAAGCTTCTTCACAATTTTTTCAAAGGGTGAACAGAAGGATACTACAACCACTACAGCCTCGGTCCAAGCACCTTCTATCCTATAGAAGCAGGTCGACAAGATTGCAGCAAAGTGTAAATATTTCTTCTGCACACAGGAACCTCATGTAACCAAAATAGTTAAAAAGGTCCAACCCTTCCAGCCACATGTTCGTGATAACCTTCAACAAGCTAAGCAGCGCAACTTCCCCAACAAGGCAAGTAGCTCATCAAGATGTAGATTCAGCAAACGCTTTTTCCTCTCCCCTGGACACTCAATGCAATGGATACCATTTCATCCTAACGAGGGAGGATTGATCCAGGTGGATATAGGTGGCCACCCACCTTTTCCAACTAGCTCAAAACAGTTTTTTGGCAATTTTGGTATTTTACTATTTTTGGCAGTTTTTTGGGTCCTAAACTTCCGAAGCCATTTTGAGGCCCTAAACAACATTTTTTGGGCATCTACCAATTGATAATGATTATTAGGCCAACGGTTGTACTCCTCGGATATATCTTTATAACGATGTATCATATGCATCAAACAGAGATAGTATGCCAAAGTTACGACCCCGAGAAATTGATTTACCAATTTACCCCGACAGGGCCCACATGAATTTTGACGCTTCATCTCCTAGTGTTAGGTTTTTGGATGTCTAGGGTTTTTGACATCCCTGTTTATTGTAAAAAGGCTTTCAGAGCCTCATTGTAATCATCTTCTTGCGAATGCGAGTAGTCGTCACATCTCTTCTAAGAGATAAGTTGCCACCTTTTGGTGAGTCTTCCACTCTGTATTTTTACAGTCTCTATACATTTCTTTCATTAATAGAAATCATGTATTACTATATTTATGTGTTTATGGTTGCATATATGATACATTTATGTTATATTATTGCATATCCATGATATATCTGTGCATTTATTTATTACATCTTTGCTCTCATTTCGTGCCAAAAATAATCTGGATCAGTGGTATCAGAGTAGGTTGATCTTGATCGTTTTTCAGTGCATGTCCCTAACGAGGTCCAAGCATAGAAAGTTGGGTCTTGAGCTTGTCTCTCTTGAAGAAAATATCTCTCGCACACCCAAGAAACCCTCCATGGCAAAAGAAAAGAAAAATGACGGAGCAAACAATCCTATAAATATGTTGCTTCAGCAAGCTCACACGCGACAGAGGGACGAAATGATGGATAATTTTTCCCACATCCTTCAATGCCTTTCGATAGAAACAGGTGCACCTTCATCAAAAAACCACTTTGGAAGCACCTCTCCTTTCAAGGTACAAGTTAATTTTGATATTCCCATATTTGAAGGTCAGATAGATGCGGATGCCCTAGACAAATGGTTAAATCTGTTAGAAGGTTATTTCTTTGTTAATAATTTTTCCGACAAGGAAAAGATCACCTTCGCACTCCTTAAAGCTCTCCCCCATGTCAAACATTAGTGGGAAATTTACTGGGAGCAAAGTTCCAAAGTTCCACGACGATACCTTTCCAACGGGCTATCATGCACCTAAAACGAAGATCGTATGCAAAAGTTACAACCCCGGGAAGTTGATGTACTAACTTACCCAAACGAAGCCCACATGACTTTTGGTGCTTCATCTCCTAGTGTTAGGTTTTTGGATGTCTAGGGTTTTTGGCATTCCTATCTATTGTAAAAATGCCTTCAGATCCTCATTGTAATCATCTTCTTGTGAATGCAAGTATCCATCACATCTCTTCTTAGAGATAAAATGCCACCATTCTAGCGAGTCTTCCACTCTGTATTTTTACAGTCTCTGTACATTTATTTCATTAATAGAAATCGTGTATTACTGTATTTATGTCTTTATGGTTGCATCTCTGATACATTTATGTTATATTATCGTATATCTATGATATCTCTGTTTATTTCTTTAATACATCCCCGCTCTCATTTTGTGCCGAAAATAATCGGGATAACTAATTCCTCCATATAAAAAATTGTCGCAAAGATTGCATGTCAATATTTGTCTATTAGTAAGTTCCACTGGTTCACTATACACCCACATTGGATCCAATGCCTTCAAAATTTTTCTTAGATGAAAATATTAAACCTATGGCACAAAAAAAATAAAAAAAATAGATACATGATAATGCAAAGGTTAAATAATGAGAGCTAGATGAATCAGAATGATTGAATCTTCCGTTCAAAAAAACAAGAAGAGGCACATTGCAATCCCTAGCATAACTCTTAAAAAACAAAGTTCAAAACATCAAGTTCAAACTTCAAACAAAAGAAAGAAAAATATTTTGGATCATACCTGGAAATATTGATCTCTCCTTTGGTGCTAATCGCAACAAGATCCTTGGATTTATCCTCCTTGGATAGATGCACAATGAATTCCCTCACACCTCTCTAGCTCTCTCATACCTTAGAAATGAAACAATGAGTGAAAAAGGCAACTCGCGACCTCTAAAACCCTTTCACGTGCATGTTTTCCGCCATTTTACCCAATAGGCCAACACTTTCCTTCGAAACGCAACACTTTCCTAATTTCTCGCAAGTTAATGGATGAGTCGCGACACTTTGAAAATATCGGATGTGTCGCAATACTTTCCTGGGAAAATATCGGCCCCCTAAAAATATCGACGATATATCCGATATATCGTCGTGATATACAACACTGGTTGCAACAGATCCAATATAGACTGTGTGAAAAGAGGGATTCCTAAGGAGGATTGAGTGATCTAATGGCCAAGAATGTAGCAAACTATACCAAGATTAGTCATTTCCATTGAATCTTGAAGCCTTAGGTTTAGTTATTTAATGCGTGAAGACGAGCCTTCAGTCATAATCAAATCATTCACATATAACATAACAGTATTCGGTTGAACTTCAAAGTGAGAGAATATGCAATTGAGAAAGAATTTATCAATCTTCTCATAGTAGGTACAAGATGCCTACTTGAGTCCATATAAGTATTTCTTAACACTTTACACCAAGTTGTCAAGTTTGTAGACCACGTTGTCCACAAAGAAAGGCACTTTTGACACCCTTCTAATCCACCACCCAACTCTAAGAAGCAAATATAGATAGTATCACCATAATTGAGTCTATCTTAGGAATTGGAGAAAAAGTTTCATTAGAGTCAATACCTTCCTTTGTCAAAACCTTTAACAACAGGTTGAGCCTTATGCTTGTCAATTTGTCCATCAACATCATACTTGGGCTTGCACACCTCTAATATCAAACAACATTCTTACCCTTGGGTTAGGGGACTAATTCCCAAGTCTAACTTTTTATTAGAACCTTATGCTCAAAAACCATAGCTACTTCCCATTCAGGGGAGTTTTTGGCATAATTATTAATTGAGGAGTCTCTTTCAGTGTCTATCTTGGTGAGAATGGCTCAAGGAGTAGAAGTGTGTCAAAGAGGGCCAAGTTGGCTTTTAGGTGCAAGAAAATTGACAGAGTCTAAAAGATCATATATATAGCATTTGGGCATAGGTATTAGTTTACTTGGAGTATATCACTCTATAGAATAGTTGTCTTCAACATTATGGAGTTTCATAGCGTTTGAAATGCTAGAAGTTGAAATCATTACAAAAGAAGTGACTTCCGAAGAATTAGTGAGATTCTCACCATCAATATACCCATACGTCGTATAATTGTAGAAAGAGTGCTCGAAGAAAAAATCATAGAGGGAGAATCATCATCAAAGTGTTGAGAAGAAGGTCCACTTAAATTGTCTATAAATGATGATTGGAAAGAATTGGGAAAGATATTGGCGGATACTGACTAAGAATTTCATTAAAGACAACATCTTTGTGCTCAATCACCTTGTGGGTCTGTTACCTCCCAGTTTTTACTTAATGATAAAATACCTAATCCACAATGTACAACTAAAGGGAAACTATTAGGGTGTTTACCATTATCACCTAAGCAACCTATCATATTCACTTTAGGTTGGCTCTACTCTAGCTCAAGGGGGGTATCCTTTGTAGGATTACTAAATCTGGGAAATAAGGCAGAAGGTGAAGTGAAAGTAACTTTAGTAAAACAATGTGTTGGGGTTTTTAGTATCTTAAAAGAGGTGATGGAAGGAAGTAGATATCAGTGCCAAATTCAACAAGGAAAATGGAGTCAAGGTGAATCAAAGGGGCTTATGAGGTCAATAAGAAATTCTCTCTTCAGAATTGGTCTATTTCATCTTAGGATTAAGATAAAGAGACTAGAACCCATAAGGAATAATAATATTTTATCTAATCAATATTAGCAATGAATACCAAGGCCCTACAAGAAGGGGTCCTCAAGTGAGTAACCTTCACCAACAATATCAACCATTATCACCTAAGCAACCTATCCTCCCAGTTTTTACTTAATTATAAAATCCCTAATCCACAATGTACAAATCAAGGGAAACTATTAGGGTGGTTACCATTATCACCTAAGCAACCTATCCTCTTCACTTTAGGTTATATATACTCTAGCTCAAGGGGGGTATCCTTTGTAGGATTTCTAAATCTGGGCAATAAGGTAGAAGGTGGAGTGAAAGTAGATTTAGTAAAACAATGTGTTGGGGTTTTTAGTATCTTAAAAGAGGTGATGGAAGGAAGTAGAGATCAGTGCCAAATTCAACAAGGGCAATGGATTCAAGGTGAATCAAAGGGGCTTATGGGGTCAATAAGAACACCACTCTTCATAATTGGTCTATTTCATCCAAGTATTAAGATAAAGATACTAGAACCCATGGGGAAGAATAATATCTTATCTAATCAATATTAACAATGAACACCAAGGCCCTACAAGAAGGGGTCCTCAAGTGAGAAACCTTCACCAACAA
>JASDQU010104309.1:180368-191016 GCA_032191745.1 Picea mariana | reverse complement strand
GGGCTTATGGGGTCAATAAGAACACCACTCTTCATAATTGGTCTATTTCATCCAAGTATTAAGATAAAGATACTAGAACCCATGGGGAAGAATAATATCTTATCTAATCAATATTAACAATGAACACCAAGGCCCTACAAGAAGGGGTCCTCAAGTGAGAAACCTTCACCAACAAGATCAACCATAGATTGATACGCATACTCAATACCCTTGCTATGGTTCCTAAAATCGATAAACAAAGCAAGGCATCAAATAATTATCAAGCTGACAAAGGAGGAGCTACCCCAAAACGTCTTCCTTCCTATGGTATAATTTCCATTCAATGGATCGATCTAGTTAGCTTGCAAAAGACTTGAGCATTCACAATCAATATTTATGCACCAAATAGAAACCAAGATAGAAGAGAATTAATAATTGACACCGATGTCCACAAATAAGGAGCCCTTATACATCGATTTACTCTGAGAAAAGATATGTCAATTAAGCTCCAAGGAGTGGAAGCTCCAAAAATCCAATCATGAGTACAAATGGGGAAGGGCTACTCTTTACGTAGAGTCTAGCTCAACTTCCTTTACAAGAGAATAATAATATATCATGTGAAATCCTTAGATCTAGCCTAGGGAGGAGTAAAGATTATTTATGTTGAAGATTGACTAACCTCGATGTAGGCTGGTACGCTACTCCAGTGAAAGTGCAAAACTTCCTATGATATACAGATCTGTGATTAACAACAAGATAATGACCAAGTATGCAGAAGCCCAGAAGCAGTGATGATGATTGTTATCCCCTAGTCTAGGCATAACTAAGGATATTACGTCTCGAGGTCCACAGGTCCTAGAGATGAAGTACTGAGAGCCATATTGACTTGAGCCTGGCCCTGGAGGACCCATCCTTCTTCTTCATCACCTCCACCTTGTTAGCACCGTCAACATCCATCCCGTTGGCCTGGTCCTTCAGTAGCAGTGGGTCTTTCTCCATGAGGTAATGAGTCCTGGTATCATGGTATGTGTCACTTTGATTCTCAAAACATTTGAATATGTGCATTTATTGTTTTTTTACTTCTGACGTGTGCTTGGACTTATTCATTTCCACTTGTCCACACCTGGGGGGAATGAAAGTATGCCCTATCAAGTTGGTTCCCATAGGGTTTGAGTTTCCACTGGGTGGGTTCATGAAAGGTCATCATCCATTCCCACCATACTTATCACTTTTCATCTTTTTTCCCTCTCATCCATCCCCTACATTGATTCAGGAATTGGGTTTGCCAAGATAGCAAAGGGTTGTACCTTACCTTGTGGGAAGAAGGGGCTAAAGTCCTAGAGGGTAAAAGTAGTTGGCAAAAGATAAAATCCAAAAGAACAAAACCTTCAAATTCTTCGCTTAGGTATCCCCGAGAAAGCAATAAAAGGCTTATCAGCAAGAAACAAAGGGACCCATAAAATAATAAAATCAAGACCTAGTTGGAGGATAGGGGGTCTCATCATGAGCTAGCCTATTAGGTCCATGGGCATGTAGCGGTATGAAACTACCATTCAGCTCGTCACCACTCCAGGGTAGTGTCTCTTTGTGGCATAGCCAAGAGAAAGAAGGTCTCATCACGAGCCATCCTTCTCATCTCTATGAAATGCTTGTGGGTAACATTGTCACCACTTGTCACCATGCTAGGGCAGTATCCCCTAACTAATCTCTTGAAAGAAAAAGAAATAAGATAAAAATATAAAAGGCATTGAATGGGCTTGGAAACATTTGCATCCATGACAAGGTGCAGCTCACCCTCTTCAGAGACACCCATAAGTAAGCCATACATTCCTGTGTCATCACTGCACCCATTGCTTAAACATCCCTACACCACCTCATCCACTTACATGGACTGGATTTGTCTTCACCTAGAAACATCCCACGTCCAATGAGAATTATCCCAGTAGGACCTTCTGACATCCTCTCCAAACCTGTCTTATAGAATAACATAACGTCTTTGAGCACTTGTCTGGGAAAAGGGGGTTTTGTGCACATGTTTAGATAACTTGATTATTAGATGTGATTGGCATTGTTATGATCCATGTGACTTATGAACCCATGAAGGGCATACTTGTTGTTGTTGCAGAGTCACACCTGACGTATAGGTACACATGGGTACATGATTAGTTCGGATTTCCATATGGCTAAAATCCCACTAGATGAATGTTGAGACCCCAGCCAGGGGCAGACACATGTCAGAGGCTTGCACTTGAGAGAGAGGAGGTCATTCCACCAGAGACAGCCTGACAGGCCTGAACCTAGGGGGGTATTTCCCTCCTACAATGATTTTGGCCTTGAAATTCCCATGATGTCACCTTTGTGACCCTTGACATCAACCAGTGTTTGATGGACACTTTCGAGGTAGTTATGTGCCAAGTGGCATGTGTGGCTTGATCCAGAGGCCTTGGGAGGCCCAACGTTTTGCTCCTAGAGGCCAGCGTTTCACTAGAGGGGCATAATGTCACCCTAAAGGGGCATGAAGTCACCTTTTATGCTTGATTTAGGGTTTAATTTGTCATTTTTATGTAAAAACTGGATATTACATGTAAATTGGCCATGTTGGCCTTTTTGACCTAATTCTGGTCATTTTCACTGTATAAATAAGGGGTTTTCCCTTTTAATATTTGATCATCTTTCACTCACACTTAGTGAGGTCTGAAATTTTCACCCTACGTAGGGTTTCTTGGCTGAAATTTAGTATGTACTTCTTGAAGGAGGCTTATTTTGGAGTATTTTGGCATTTTTCTTGGTGGAAGTGTTCAACTAGGCTATTTGCTAGATGATTCTTGGTGAATGTAAGTACATTTTCTGCAATTCTTATTCATTGAATGGTTATGGTTGTATTTATCTTGAATTTATACTAAGATTATGAAATTGCTAGCTTAAAACCCTAGGAGGATAAAACACATGTTATTGTTCTTGCCTTAATAACTTTCACCTACTAGATTATGCTAGAAAACCAAATTTATTGAAGCTTTTTTCTAAGGGCCTTGCCATTGCAACAACCTAGCACCTTTTTCTTCATCTAAGCCGCCATATTTTTCATCTTTGAGCTAAATAAAGAGGAAAACTATTAGGGCCTAGGGTTACCTACTTCCTAGTACCATTTCCCCCCAGGGTTTGGTAATTGAAACCTTGGGCTACCAACACTTCAATTATTTACCCCTGTTGTCTCTAGTTCTCTTATTATCATTTGTTCCTTCAATATTTTCCGCTGCATAAAATGACTCTGTTTACCCTAAAAAACACCAATCTAAGCCTTACAATTGAGTGATTGACAAAAACTACTATCAAAACCTTTACCTTAAGCTCTCTACTAACTACTCCTAACCTTAGAATAGTCTAATCTACTAACGTATTTGTTGTTGTTACTAAAGTAAGCTACAACCATCTATTGCAGCATTAAAAGCACCTAGAATCAATTGTAAAGTTTATTTATACACTGCCTGATTTGCTTCCAACAAATGCTAGTACTTTGTTATTGTTGAGTAATTATTCTTGGTCATTGTGAAGCCATTTTAAGGAATTTATTGTGAAGTAATTATCTCATAAACATTGTTGTTGTAAAATTATTTTTGCTTCATCATATATCAACTATTGATTTTATTGATAAATTCCATGGTTTTATGAAGTACTAACAACAAGTTGTACTTGCAAAAGATATATTTTCTTGTTGCTTTGTTATGGGCAGGTACATCTTAATACTTCACTACTTCATGGGTTAAACCCTGGGACTTTCTGATCAGTGTGACTTGTGAGAGGGGATATTTTCATATACACTTTAACCTTTGCCTTCTCAAACCCCAGGTCACTGGGGACGTCTCCCCTGGGCCATCAACCCTAAATAGAAAGAGGTATCCTATTGAGGTGACAGTGATAGGATAACCTCTCATTAGGCCAATTTTCCTTCCCTCAACCTTTTCCTTTGGAATAAGTAAAAATTGTGCGTTAACATTTTGGCGCCATTGTTGGGGAACACTGAGTCAATTCTCCTAAAAGACGACACTTTTCGGTAAGTCTTTCCTCAAAATCCTTTAATTTTCAAAGCTTACCTGGTGACTCCACTGATGGTGGTCCCCTCATCTCTTTGATAATTTCAAGAAAATTATTTGGCGACTCCACAAATGACAAATCCAACCATGTCTTCTCAATGGTACCTAAGAAACTTCAAACCCTTGGATATGAGTAGAATCACGGGATACCCTAGGAAAATGCCCCCTAAGTATGAAAAATGGCTCCCTAAATTCATTGGTAGTGATGAAGAGAATCCTAATAAACATGTGCATGATTTTTATGGTTTCTTTCAACTTCATCCTATCAGTGACGATGTCGAAGACCTTGCAATGAAAATTTTCTCTGCTACTCTTCATGACAATGCTAGGAGTTGTTATGAAGACCTCCATGATGCTAGTATTTCCACCATGGATCGATTGGAAGAGGTTTTCCTCGAAAAATGGGATCCTTGTGTTTTGCTAAAAAAAATTACTCACATGAAGAATAATGCGGATGAAACTGTTGGGGAATTTCATGATAAATTTGAAAGGCTATTACAACAAATCCTAGTAAGCCATCACCCATCGCACAACTTTATTTTTTTTCTTTACACCAAATCCTTTATGGGACAAATAATTTTTCCTATCGAAGATGAATCCCCTAGAACAATCTAGGAAGTTTATAATATGGCTACAAAAATCGAAGCCAACGTCTCCTCATTCAAAGAACAATCCTTTCTTCTAGAAGCCAAGGCTCATGAGCCCAAAGACACCCCAGATATTCCCAAGAGAGTACCCTCTGTTGAGACATATATTGAAGAAACCTCAGAAGATTTAGAACAATACATTAGTCAACAAGAGGTTGAGGAAGGGGGTCTTGATGAAGGTTACCAATCCCATGGGAAGAACAAGAATTTACTCCTACTTCTATCGAAGATAATGAAGATATGGTTAAAGAGTGAGAGCCTGGAGATATAAAACATGATGATGGAGTATCAATATGTGCTCCTCCCTCTGATGAAGCCATCCACGAGCCGATTCCTCCTGCACAAGAAGAAGAGGATGAGGTTAGTCACTTTCCTTTTCAGGATTTTGATAATATCGTATTCTATTATTAAGAGAGTGAAGGAGAAATGGAATACTCAAGCAAGGTAGATCCTCCTTGTTGTACAGTTGAATATTGTTGGCACAGGGGCAGACCTGGGGTTCAATGCTACAACAGCACACCAACAAAACCCTAACTATCAGCCCTTTCGGCAACACCTACGAAGCAGATGAAGTCTCACCCGAGGTAGAGGCAGGGGTGGTTGCAGGACTCAGATGTATGCAACCTTAGCTAGGACACAGATCTATGATTGTAACACCTTAACAGAGCACTTAGTAATTATAGTTCATTAATATTCAGCCTTAGTTCACAGCGTAGCTAAACCCTAACAACATATCAGTGCAGCATTCACACAGATCCAATGGATTCAAGAACTAAGCATACCAACAGAGATCAAATCTAGCATTCGTTCACATTATTATGCACTAAGCTATCATATCAAATTCATCTATCATCTAAAAACACACTAAGCATTGAATCAAATAAACAAGAGAGCAATCATAAAGCAAAAATCATTCATAACACAGGATATACGTGGTTCACCCCCTCCCTGGGGCTCCGTCCACCAACTCTTCGTCTTCTTTATTAGCTTCTTTCAATATTCTTACATGCACAAAGCCTCCAAATCAACTCTGCAAAGGACAGGAGATGTGCGCACCTCACCAGATCCTCCTTCCCTGAGTAGAACTAGGCACAAAGCCTTACACGATCATTTACAATCGCTTGCACTTAGCCTTGCAAGTCTCACATAGCACGCACAAAGCCAAATCACATAGATCTACTTTTTCACTTAGCAACAATGGCTCACACTGACTAGTCACTACTTCTTACACTACCTAGACTTCTATTTATTCATTACAAAATAGGCCTAATCATGGTTAAACCCATGGGTCGACATCCCCATACCCATTACATAAGCCCAAAACCCAAAATTCCCTAAAAAGGGGTCGAGATCTCGTGTTCTCCGCTTCGAATTGCGCTCTGCCTTCGACAGCTTATCGAAGTCCCAAAATGGTCAAAAATGACCAAGGGTCCTCAAAACTTGGTCAAGGGCCAACAAAGATGTAGAAGCAAGTCTTCCATTTGATGAAGTCATCCAAATACTTGAATCTCCTGCACAAGAAGTAAGCAAGGTGAGTTGTTTCCCTTTCCAAATTTTTAATGATTCTTTATCTTATGATGTGGAAAGTGAAGAAGTGTTGTATGTTTTTACCCCTTCATGCTATAATGAAGATGATGATTTTGATGATAATATTGAAGAGTTCATACATGTCAGGAAGTGTAATTGGGATGTGATTGGATATGATGGGGATCCCATTTATGACATTAAGGGTCATGTCCAAAAGTTTCCTTTACCATTATCACATGAAGTTACTAATAAATTTGACATTTGGCAATAAGGACAGGACATGATTACAAATATTTTTCAGACACCCAAGGATGACCTGATGCTATGCTATCCTAATAATTTTCGGTCATACCTTGAGGACTTTGATGATAGTTCCTTTGAGCACTTGGATTATTCTATGAAGAAAATTATCAACCATCGTTGTGCTCAGATCCTGATGAGAGTGAGGAAGTTGTTTGCCTAAAGAAAAATACTTGTGATGAGATTTTCTACCTCCCTTTGATTATTTTACCTCGCTATGTCACTGAGGGTATGGTTTGGAAGCATGTCCCTTATCCCAAGTCTTCTGTAGGACAAAGCATCCTTTTGGAGTTTAGGGGAAGATTGAGTACCTTAAGAACAAGCTTATTATCACAGTCTTCTGGCTTTCCCTTAAGAAATTGGCAGTCACCCTTTAGGTTCTTTCTAGTCCTTTCCCAGACCTCAGATTGTGAAGACATCTGAGGTAGCCAACCTTCAGACTCTTTGAGTCAATATTTTTAACCTTTGACTTTTCACGATCCCTTTCTGAGATGGGTTGAGCACTTTCTCGGGAGTATGACTTGGCACCATATTTTCCCTCCCACCCACCTCCATGAGCTAGACCTTACCATTTCCAATGATACAATACATTTTCTAACTCATGTTATTTTTGTGCTTAACTTATCATTGCTTTGGTTTATGATGAAGCACAGAGGAAGGTATTGTGGGACATTGCTAGGGTGGTTTCACTGCATATTTGACTACACATCGCATTCAGCCAACAAGTAAGTAGAGGTAAGTAGGTAGGAATTTTCATTCATTGTATATACCATCATCATTTCATGCTAGAGTAGTTGTATTTCCATTTGGATATATGCTTGCTTATTTTCATTTACTGTACCATATATGAGTCAGGGGTTATATCACCACCCCAAATGATTACTAATTTTTTTTGTTGAGATCAAGCAGATCACGGGTCATGCTAGAGATGTTGATTTTCTCATGCGCTCTACGGTGAGCACATGTCCCTGAGTTGGAGCCGGATGTTATCCCCTAGCCTAGGGGTAACTAAGGAGATTATGTCTCTAGGCCCACAAGTCCTAGACATGAAGTATCGAGAGCCATATTGACTTGAGCCTAGCCCTGGAGGGCCCATCCTTCTTCTCCAGCTGTTACACATTATTTTTGTCATACCTATGATCGTTAATGATGTAAACCTATATGTTGCCTTCATAGGGGTCAATGGCCTGAGTTCCTAAAGAAAGAAGGGAGAAGAACTTTTCCTGAGAAAAGAAGTTGCATTTCCCTTTGTAAAAACCCTATTAAAGAGCATTTTCACATGTTGCACTATAGCTAGGGTGTGAAAATGCCTGATTTTTGTAGGCTGCACCATAGCTAGGTCGCGAAGTGTTCGCAGGTTGCTATATAGGCAGGGTGCGAAAATGCTCATACGTGGGAAAAACAAGCATCTTCTCGATGCTTCTAGAAGGAGAAACTTCCATGGTGAGGTGGAATCTGAATGGTTTGGATCTTACTCACTTTCATGATTTAGTGGGATCATCCTAACCTCCTCAACTTATCCTCTTCAACTTATAAATGGAGAGGAGCTCTCATGGAGAAAGCTAGCTTTTGATTTTGGAGCTTGGATTGGATTGAGCTTTGGAGATTGTTAGCTTGGCTAGATGAGCCATTTTGTCAAGATGGATTGTGAATATTATCAGATCTATGCTCTCAAAATCCTTGGAGTGGAAGTGTGTGGGGAATGAAGGACAGTTGGAAGGGATCTTACGACATCAAGGCCACGGTTATAATCTCTCTTTCAAATTTAATATTATACAGTAATATAATTCTTTCCTATAAAGCTTGTTGTGTTTTATTGTATGATTCCTTGATCACATACATAGGTTTATATTGACTTTATGCTCTTAATGTCACTTTGGTTGGTTTCATTCTTTTGCAGGATCATCATTGTATGAGTGTTGGAACGGAGATAGGATGGCGATGGCGAGAGGAAACAGCGTTTAAACGGTATGTCACATATCCCTCTTTAGTTAGTAAATTCAATATTTAAAACTTAAGGAAAAGCGTCATGTTCTGGTGTGTTTTGTTCTAGATCTAGGTGGATATAGGGAAATCGATAGGTGCAGACACTAACTGATCTCCCTAGATCCACCTAGATCTAGAACAAAACACACCAGAACATGACGTTTTTCCTTAAGTTTTAAATATTGAATTTACTAACTAAAGAGGGATAGGTGACATACCATTTAAACGTCACTTCCTCTCGCCATCTTCATCCTAGCTCCATTCCAACACTCATACAATGATGATCCTGCAAAAGAACGCAACCAACCAAAGTGATACTAATAGCATAAACTCAATATAAACCTATGTATGTGATCAAGGAATCATACAATAAAACACAACAAGCTTTATAGGAAAGAATTATATTACTGTATCATATTAAATGTGAAAGAAAGATTACAACCGTGGCCTTGATGTTGTAAGGTCCCTTCTATATATGTTATGCAAAGGGATTCATCTAACTCACCTTTTCCCTCATATGGAAGAAGCCTCAAAATCCCTGGAAGACATGCCTGTTTCACAGCCTCAACTTCCAGTCGCTTATCGCAAGCTTACTCTTGACCCCCCTATAGTTGATGGAATGATCACTCTGGTCCCTTCACCGGTCAATTCGGTTGATCATGTTGTCAATCTGGTCACGTCCTTAGTTGAACCAATTGACAAATTGGTTGATCCGATAACATCCTCAGTCAATCTCGCTCTCCCCTCAGAGAGTGAAACTAAAGTGGTCAATCTGTTTCCACCTGTCGACCCCATTCTCCCCTTGAAGAATGCAACCCAAGTGGTTGATATGATCTCGTCATCGGTCGATCCTACTCTCCTGCTAGAGAGTAAACCTGATAGTGACCATGTTTTTCTCATTGATACAGAATCTACCATGTCGGGGGATATTCCTCCTTCTCCCGTGGAACCCCCTCCAAGTAATGAGGCCATCCATTTTGATTGGGATGTGCTAACTGGACCTCATCTTCCCTCTCACATTCCTTTCCAGATTACAGTACAGGTTTGTGGTCGAGACGTTCCTCAGACACTGATAGATGAAGGTGCATCCATTAGTATTTTGTCCTCTTTTGCTTGGCAAGCTTTGGGTTTTCCTCAGCTTGTGTCGATTACCCAGAATATGTTATCTTTTAACAGAAGAACTAGTCAACCTTTAGGGACCCTTCCTTAGTTTCCTGTAACTTTGGGAGGGAAAAATGTCTTTATTGATGTCATGGTAGTCCAATACCCCTTGGATTTCGCTTTACTCCTTGGGCGAGATTATGTCTATGCCATGAAAACTATTGTGTCTACTCTTTTTCGTGTGATATATTTCCCTCACAATGGATGAATTGTGACTGTTGATCAACTTTCATTCAATGACCCCAACTGGATTGCCTCCCTACATGGTTCTTATATGTAGACAGTATCATTCCCGCCACAGGTCAATTATGTGGCGTTGTGTCCCATGGCTTCAACTTCTGGTGACTTAGATCTAGTAGTTGACATGGTTATCTCTTCGATAGGGTCTTTAGAGCCTGATCTTCTTACCCCTGTCGCAACCCTCAACATGTGTTCCTTCCAGAGTGTGTTCCTTCCGTCTAGTAAAGATCTCTTGGAATACATGACCGAGTTTTGTCCCTTGACATGGTATCCTTCTGGATCAGTGTCCTCTTGGAATCCATGATCAAGAAGAGAGACGAGGATAGTTTTTGCGTCTCTGAGGCAACCTCGTTAAAAAATGAAACAGAGATCTTTGAGCATGGTTTTTTGATTTCAAGCTTGTTAAAAAATGAAACCACTTACAAGGATAGATTTTCCGTCTCTGTGGCAACCTCGTTAAAAAACGAAACATAGGTTACAAGCATAGTTCTTGTTTCTATGTCAAGCTCGTTAAAAAATGAAATAGTTTTCCCTCTCTCTATTTGAGTCAAGTCCTTCGTCTAGTATTTGAAGCTTCATTTCATTCTCCTTTGCAATTGGATGAAATGAAGCTTGGGGGGAATTTGCCTCAGCCTCTAGACTTCATGCTGAAGTTGAGCCGCTAGCTTCTTAAGTTGGGGGTTAAGTACCAACCATGTGAATTCATGGATAATGCGT
>JASDQU010104309.1:169318-180066 GCA_032191745.1 Picea mariana | reverse complement strand
ATCTATGGAAAAAGATCCCTTCTCCTGCAAATACTCTTTAGGGTTTAACCATTAACCATATGTGAGTACATACCTCGGATAGCATTTGCAGGTAGTGGCTCCATCTGGTAGCAGCGGTAATCATTACCAAAAACTTCAAGAGTGATTGCAACTGGTTCTATGGCTGCAACTGCAACTGGTTCTGAGACTGCAACTGCAACTGCAACTTAGGGTTTTATGAGAAAACCCTAAATTTTTAAACTTCAAATTTTGAAAATATGATCTAGGGGATAGATGCGTTGAGCTGAGGCGAGTATGCTGGTGTACTCAGAATTTAGAAAATCCAAATTTTACGCCTTCAAATCTGCTCTGCGGATTTCTGGACTGGTGCTTCTGATTTTCTGGTACTTATGGTACTCTGGTACTTCTGGTACTCTGGTTTTCTGGTTTTCTGGTACTTTGTGAAACTAGGGTTTCACTTTTCGAAGGATATAGCCACTGAAAAGGTGCACTCTAGGTGCCAAATGGATCCTTGGGGGAGGGCACAACTTTCTAGGGTGATAGATAGCTGAAAACACTGACTTTTTCAAAACCCTAATTTTGGGGTCCGGTAACAATGACGTTTTTCCTCTTGCAGATTGTGCTTTCTTCAGGTTGGCTCTGATACCATGTTAATGTTTATGCCATTATTATATTTCTTTGCATTTCATAAGATAAGAGCATAATAAGAACAAGATCACTGAAAAATACACATCCACAAGAGACACAGCATTTATCCTGGGAAACCCTCTATGGGAAGAAAACCCAGCAAAAACTTCCTTATCATAAATAGCTTATACAATGTTCAAGAGATAACTCAACCAATACAGAAAATCCTCCTCCAAGAGATGCGCCACCCTTCTTCTCCTCTCTCCAACTTGAAAATGCAACTTGCCTCATAAGAGAATGAGCAAGTGAAGTGTGTGTAAGAAGTGAGGCGCTAGACTCTTATTTATATCAATCTAGCACGTGTGAAGAGTCACCATCTGGCAAGGCCGACCTCTCACACTGGGTGGGTAAATCCACCTTTAATTAAATCTGGCCCTTTCATTATAACTGCTGGGGCCGACTTCTTATTCTGCACATTGTAATTGTCCGATGACCAATCCACAAAAGGGAATTTGGTCCTTATACAATTACCGACTTGATTAATCCTCAATGGGGATTAATCTAATAATAAAAATAATAATAATGACATGATTAATCCACAATGGGGATTTAATCCAATAACAAAATAATAAGAATGCTCTTCGCAGTTACATTATTTCAACACAGTGAAAGTGCAGAACTTACTATGATATATAGATCTGTGATTAAAAACAACACAATGACCAAGTATGAAGAAGCCCAGAAGCAGTGATGATGACTGTTATCTCCTAGCCTAGGCATAACTAAGGAGATTATTTCTTGAGGTCCACAGGTCCTAGAGATGAAGTACCGAGAGCCATATTGACTTGAGCCTGGCTCCGGAGGGCCCATCCTTCTTCTTCAGTGCCTCCACCTTCTTAGCACCATCAACATCCATCTCGTCGGCCTGGGCCTTCAGCAACAGTGGGTCTTGCTCCATGAGGTAATGAGTTATGGTATCATGGTATGTGTCACTCTAATTCTTAAAACATTTGAATATGTGCAGTTTTTTTTTTACTTCTGACGTGTTCTTGGATCTTATTAGTTTCCACTTGTCCACACCTAGGGGGAATGAAAGGATTCCCTATCAAGTTGGTTCCCATAAGGTTTGAGTTTCCACTAGGTGGGTTCATGAAAGGTCATCGTCCATTCCCACCATACTTATCACTTTTCATCTTTTTTCCCTTTCATCCATCCCCTACATTGATTCAGGAATTGGGTTTGCCAAGATAGCAAAGGGTTGTACCTTACCTTGTGGGAAGAAGGGGCTAAAGTCCTAGAGGGTAAAAGTAGTTGGAAAAATATAAAATACAAAAGAACAAAACCTTCAAATTCTTCACCCAGGTATCCCCAAGAAAGAAATAAAAGGCTTATCAGCAAGAAACAAAGGGACCCATAAAATAATAAAATCAAGACCTAGTTGGAGGATAGGGGGTCTCATCATGAGCTAGCCTATTAGGTCCATGGGCATGTAGCGGTATGAAACTACCATTCATCTCGTCACCACTCCAGGGTAGTGTCTCTTTATGGCATAGCCAAGAGAAAGGAGGTCTCATCACGAGCCATCCTTCTCATCTCCGTGAAATGCTTGTGGGTAACATTTTCACCATTGGTCACCACGCCAGGGCAGTGTCCCCTAACTAGTCTCTTGAAAGAAAAACCAATAAGATAAAAATATAAAAGGTATTGAATGGGCTTGGAAACATTTTCATCCATGACAAGGTGCAGCTCACCTTCTTCAGAGGCACCCATAAGTAAGCCATACATTCCCTTGTCATCACTGTACCCACTGCTCAAACATCCCTACACCACCTCATCCACTTACATGGCCTGGATTTGTCTTCACCTAGAAACATCCCACGTCTAATGATAATTATCCCAGTAGGACCTTCTGACATCCTCTCCAAACATGGCTTATAGAATAACATAACATCTTTGAGCACTTGTTTGGGAAAAGGGGGTTTTGCACACATGTTTAGATAACTTGATTATTAGATGTGATTGACATTGCTATGATCCAAATGACTTATGAGCCCATGGAGGGCGTACTTTTTTTTGTTGCAGGGTCACACCTGACGTAAAGGTACACATGGGGACATGATTAGTTTGGACTTCCATATGGCTAAAATCCCACTAGATGGATGTTGAGACCCCAGCCAGGGGTAGACATATGTCAGAGGGTTGCACTGGAGAGAGAGAGGAGGTTATTCCACCAGAGACAGCCTAATAGTCCTAAACCTAGGGGGGTCTTTCCCCCCTACAATGATTTTTGCCTTGAAATTCCCATTACGTCACCTTTGTGACCCTTGACATCACCTAGTGTTTGATGGACACTTTGGAGGCAGTTATGTGCCAAGTGGCACGTGTGGCTTGATCCAAAGGCCTTGGGAGGCCCAACATTTTTCTCCTAGAGGCCAACATTTCAATAGAGGAGCCTAACTTCACCCTAAAGGGGCATGAAGTCACCTTTTCTTCTTGATTTAGGGTTTAATTTGTCATTTTTATGTAAAAACTGGATATTGCATGTAAATTGGCTATGTCGGCCTTTTTGACCTAATTCTGGTCATTTTCACTGTATAAATAAGGGGTTTTCCCTTTTAATATTTGATCATATTTCACTCACACTTAGTTAGGTCTGAAATTTGCACCCTACATAGGGTTTCTTGGCTGAAATTTAGTATGTGCTTCTTGAAGGAGGCTTATTTTGGAGTATTTTGGCATTTTTCTTGGTGGAAGTGTTCAACTAGGCTATTTGCTAGATGATTCTTGGTGAATGTAAGTACATTTTTTGAAATTCTTATTCATTGAATGGTTATGGTTGTATTTATCTTGAATTTATACTAAGATTATGAAATTTCTAGCTTAAATCCCTAGGAGGCTAAAGCACATGTTATTGTTCTTGCCTTAATAACTTTCACCTACTAGATTATGCTAGAAAACCAAATTTCTTGAAGCTTTTTTCTAAGGGCCTTGCCATTGCAACAACCTAGCACCTTTTTCTTCATCTAAGCCGCCATATTTTTCATCTTTGAGCCAAAGAAAGAGGAAAACTATTAGGGCCTAGGGTTACCTACTTCCTAGTACCATTTCCCCCCTAGGGTTTGGTAATTGAAACCTTGGGCTACCAACACTTCAATTATTTACCCTTGTTGTCTCTAGTTCTCTTATTATCATTTGTTCCTTCAAGATTTTTTGCTGCATAAAATGACTTTGTTTACCCTAAAAAACACCAATCTAAGCCTTACAATTGAGTGATTGACAAAAACTACTATCAAAACCTTTACCTGAAGCTCTCTACTAACTACTCCTGACCTTAGAATAGTCTAATCTACTAAATTATTTGTTGTTGTTACTAAAGTAAGCTACAACCATCTATTGCAGCATTAAAATCACCTAGAATCAATTGTAAAGTTGATTTATACATTGTCTGATTTGCTTCCAACAAATGCTAGTACTTTGCTATTGTTGAGTAATTATTATTGGTCATTGTGAAGCCATTTTAAGGAATTTATTGTGAAGTAATTATCTCATAAACATTGTTGTTGTAAAATTATTTTTTCTTCATCATATATCAACTATTGATTTTATTGATAAAGTCCATGGTTTTATGAAGTACTAACAACAATTTGTACTTGCAAAAGATATATTTTCTTATTGCTTTGTTCTAGGAAGGTACATCTTAAAACTTCACTACTTTATTGGTTAAACCCTGGGACTTTCTGATCAGTGTGACTTGTGAGAGGGGATATTTTCATAGCCACTTTAACCTTTGCCTTCTCAAACCCCAGGTCACTAGGGACGTCTCCCCTGGGCCATCAACCCTAAATAGAAAGAGGTATCCTATTGAGGTGACAGTGATAGGATAACCTCTCGTTAGGCCAATTTTCCTTCCCTCAACCTTTTCCTTTGGAATAAGTACAAATTGTGTGATAACATTTTGGTGCCGTTGTCGGGGAACACTGAGTCAATTCTCCTCAAAGACGACACTTTTTGGTAAGTCTTTCCTCAAAATCCTTTAATTTTCAAAGCTTACCCGGTGACTCCACTGATGGTGATCCCCTCATCTCTTTGATAATTTCAAGAAAATTATCTGGCAACTCCACAAATGACAAAGCCAACCATGCCTTCTCAATGGTACCCGAGAAACTTCAAACCCTTGGACATGAGTAGAATCCTGGGATACCCTAGGAAAATTCCCCTAAGTATGGAAAATGGCTCCCTAAATTCATCGGTAGTGATGAAGAGAATCCTAATAAACATGTGCGTGATTTTTATGCCTTCTTTCAACTTCATCCTATCAGTGACGATGTCGAAGACCTTGCAATGAAACTTTTCTCTGCTACTCTTCATGACAATGCCAGGAGATGGTATGAAGACCTATGTGATGCTAGTATTTCCACCATGGGTCGATTGGAAGAGGTTTTCCTCGAAAAATGGGATCCTTGTGTTTTGCTAAAAAAAATTACTCACATGAAGAATAATGCGAATGAAACTATTGGGAAATTTCATGATAAATTTGAAAGGATATTACAACAGATCCTAGTAAGCCATCACCCATCACACGACTTTCTTATTTTTCTTTACACCAAATCCTTTATGGGACAAATAAGTTTTCCTATCGAAGATGAATCTCCTAGAACAATCTAGGAAGTTTATAATATGGCTACAGAAATCGAAGCCAACGTCTCCTCATTCAAAGAACAATCCTTTGTTCTAGAATTCAAGGCTCGTGAGCCCAAAGACACCCCAGATATTCCCAAGAGAGTACCCTCCCTTGAGACATATATTGAAGAAACCTCGAAATATTTAGAACAAGACATCAGTCAACAAGAGGTTGAGGAAGGGGGTCTTGATGAAGGTTACCAATCCCATGGGAAGAACAAGAATTTACTCTTGCTTCTACCGAAGATAACGAAGATATGGTTAAAGAGTGAGAGCCTGGAGATATAAAACATGATGATGGAGTATCAATATGTGCTCCTCCCTCTAATGAAGCCATCCACGAGCCGATTCCTCCTGCACAAGAAGAAGAGGATGAGGTTAGTCACTTTCCTTTTAACGATTTTGATAATACCATATTCTATTATTAAGAGAGTGAAGGAGAAATGGAATCCTCGAGCAAGGTAGATCCTCCTTGTTGTATAGTTTAAGATTGTTGGCGCAGGGGTAGACCCGGGGTTCAACGCTACAACAACGCACCAACAAAACCCTAACTATCGGCCCTTTCGGCAACACCTGTGAAGCAGATGAAGTATCACCCAAGGTAGAGGCAGGGGTGGTTGCAGGACTCAGATGTATGAAACCTTAGCTGGAACACAGATCTGTGATTGTAACACCTTAACAGAGCACTTATTAATTACAGCTTGTTAATATTCAGCCTTATTTCACAGCGTAGCTAAACCCTAACAACAGTTCAACGCAGCATTCACACAAATCCAATGGATTCAAGCACTAAGCATACCAACAGAGATCAGATATAGCATTCGTTCACATTATTCATCACTAAGCTATCATATCAGATTCATCTATCATCTAACAGCACACTAAGCATTGAATCACATAAACAAGAGAGCAATCATAAAGCAAAAAGCATTCATAACACAGGATATACGTGGTTCACCCCCTCCCTGGGGCTACGTCCACCAACACTTCATCCTCTTTATTAGATTCTTTAAATATTCTTACATGCACAAAGCCTCCAAATCAACTCCGTAGAGGACAGGAGATGTGCGCACCTCGCCAGATCCTCCTTCCCCGAGTAGATCTAGGCACAGATCCTTACACAGTCTTTTACAATCACTTGCACTTAGCCTTGCAAATCACACACAGCGCGCACAAAGCCAAATCACACAGATCTACTTTTTCACTTAGCAAAAATAGCTCACACTGACTAGTCACTACTTCTTACACTACCTAGACTTCTATTTATTCATTACAAAAAAGGCCTAAGCATGGGTAAACCCATGGTCCGACATCCCCATACCCATTACATAAGCCCAAAACCAAAAAATCCCTAAAAAGGGGTCAAGATCTTGCGATCTCCGCTTCGAATTGCGCTCTGCCATCGACAGCTTGTCAAAGTCCAAAAATGGTCGAAAATGACCAAGGGTCCTCAAAACTTGGTCAAGGGCCAACAAAGATGTAGAAGAAAGTCTTCCATTTGAGGGATTCATCCAAATACTTGAAGCTCCTGCACAAGAAGTAAGCAAGGTGAGTTGTTTCCCTTTCCAAATTTTTAATGATTCTTTATCTTATGATGTGGAAAGTGAATAAGTGGTGTATGTTTTTACCCCTTCATGCTATAATGAAGATGATGATTTTGATGATAATATTAAAGAGTTCATACATGTCAGGAAGTGTAATTGGGATGTGATTGGATATGATGGGGATCCCATTTACGACATTAAGGGTCATGTCCAAAAGTTTCCTTTACCATTATCACATGAAGTTACTAATAAATTTGACATTTGGCAATAAGGACATGACATGATTACAAATATTTTTCAGACACCCAAGGATGACTTGATGCTATGTTGTCCTAATAATTTTCGATCATACCTTGAGGACTTTGATGATAGTTCCTTTGAGCACTTGTATTTATTCTATGAAGAAAATTATCAACCATCGTTGTGCTTAGATCCTGATGAGAGTGAGGAAGTTGTTTGCCTAAAGAAAAATACTTGTGATGAGATTTTCTACCTCCCTTTGACTATTTTACCTCGCTATGTCACTGAGGGTATGGTTTGGAAGCATGTCCCTTATCCCAAGTCTTCTGTAGGACAAAGAATCCTTTTGGAGTTTAGGGGAAGATTTAGTACCTTAAGAAGAAGCTTATTATCACAGTCTTCTGGCTTCCCCTTAAGAAATTGTCAATCACCCTTTAGGTGCTTTCAAGTCCTTTCCCAAACCTCATATTGTGAAGACGTCTGAGGTAGACAACCTTCAGACTCTTTGAGTCAATATTTTGAACCTTTGACTTTTCATGATCCATTTCTGAGAGGGATTGAGCACTTTCTCGGGAGTATGACTTGGCACTATATTTTCCCTCCCACCCACCTCCATGAGCTAGACCTTACCATTTCCAATGATACAATACATTTTCTAACTCATGTTATTTTTGTGCTTAACTTATCGTTTCTTTGGTTTGTGATGAAGCACATAGGAAAGTATTGTGGGACATTGCTAGGGTGGTTTCACTGCATATTTGACTACACATAGCATTCAGCCAATAGGTAAGTAGAGGTAAGTAGGTAGGCATTTTCATTCATTGTATATACCATCTACATTTCATGCTAGAGTAGTTGTATTTCCATTTGGATATATGCTTGTTTATTTTCATTTACTGTACCATATATGAGTTAGGGGTTATATCACCACCCCAAATGATTACTAAATTTTTTTGTTGAGATCAATCAAGTCACAGGTCATGCCAGAGATGTTGAGTTTCTCATGTGCTCTACGGTGAGCACATGTCCCCGAGTTGGAGCCAAATTTTATCCCCTAGCCCAGGGATAACTAAGGAGATTATGTCTTTAGGCCCACAAGTCCTAAACATGAAGTACCGAGAACCATATTGACTTGAGCCTGGCCCTGGAGGGCCCATCCTTCTTCTCCAGCTATTACACATTATTTTCGACATACCTATGACTATTAATGATGTAAACCTATATGTTTCCTTCATAGGGGTCGGTGGCCTGAGTTCTTGAAGAAAGAAGGGAGAAGAACTTTTCCTGAGAAAAGAAGTTGCTTTTCCCTCTGTAAAAACCCTATTAAAGAGGATTTTCGCATGCTGCACTATAGCTAGGGTGAAAAAATGCATGATTTTCACAAGCTGCACCATAGCTAGGTCGTGAAGTGTTTGCAAGTTGCTATATAGGCAGGGTGTGAAAATGCTCATACATGGGAAAAACGAGCATCTTCTCGATGCTTCTAGAAGGAGAAACTTCCATGGTGAGGTGGAATCTGAATGGCTTGGATATTACTCGCTTTCTTGATTTAGTGGGATCGTCCTAACCTCCTCACCTTATCCTCTTCAACTTATAAAAGGAGAGGATCTCTCATGGAGAAAGCTAGCTTTTGATTTTGGAGCTTGGATTGGATTGAGCTTTGGAGATTGTTAGCTTGGCTAGATGAGCCATTTTGTCAAGATAGATTGTGAATATTATCAGATCTATGCTCTCAGAATTCTTGGAGTGGAAGTGTGTGGGGAATGAAGGACAGTTGGAAGGGACCTTACGACATCAAGTCCATGGTTATAATATCTCTTTCACAGTTAATATGATACAGTAATATAATTCTTTCCTATAAAGCTTGTTGTGTTTTATTGTATGATTCCTTGATCACATACATAGGTTTATATTGAGTTTGTGTTATTACTGTCACTTTGGTTGGTTGCATTCTTTTGTAGGATCATCATTGTATGAGTGTTGGAACAGAGCTAGGATGGCGATGGTGACAGGAAGCGGCGTTTAAATGATATGTCACCTATCCCTCTTTGTTAGGACCGCACTATGCACCTTTTTGCCTACACTTTTTGCCATTATTATACCCTTCATCACTTGTATTTAGATTCATAATACCACTTTGTTTGATCATCTCAAAGATATACAACGTCCTTTCTCATTACTATATGCTTAGTCTATTTTGCATAATATTTTACATCACTTTCGTACTTAACCATTGATTAGAAGTGCATAAGTGTCCATAATTGCAGATTAGCATTTGAGGCCGGTGCTGAAACACAGAACTGCCCAAATTCGCTGTTGAACTGATGCTGAAACACAGAGATGCTACACAGTCCGAAGTTGCATATGCCGAAACACGAAAGCTGCTACACAGTCCAAGGACGCATATGCTGAAACACGGAGCAGCTACATAGCTCGAGGATGCAGATGCCGAAACACGGAGCTGTCACTCATTTCAGAAGTGCAGATGCTGAAACACAGAAGAGACCACCACGATGCTGAGACACGAGCTGTGAAAGTTAGCAGTCAAGGCCGACATAGTCAAGGGAGCAATTCACGTGGCTGAAACAGCCCGTGAATTGTGATGCTAAAACAACATCAGCAGTTATGAGAAGGAGTTGTTACACCAGCCGTAACAGCAATATCTCGTGCAGCTCCTGTATTAGCATTCGGTTGCGTGAGAATAGGACATCCTATGCTGATTTAGAAAGAAGATCCGATTTAGTGTAGGATTCAGATATGCTTTGTAATGATTGTATCGAAGGGATTTCCTCTTTAAATTCAAGGGAAATCACCATTCGGGGGATCCAAGTTTTGATGTATTGAAGAACTTCAGAGAAGCAGGACGCATTCTGTACTTCCAATTTGTAATGTGATATTTCAATAGATGAATAGAAGACTACTTTGATTATTCATTTCTAAGATTTCCCATTCCAGGGGAATCTTGTGAGAAGGGAGGGCCCACCTTCATCACAAGATTCACCCATTAGTTAGAAGTGTGCTTGTTTAATTTCTGTTTATGTTTTGTTTAACTGTCATTTGCTGAAACACTGTTTTAATGGATTACGCTTTGCTGAAACACTACTGACTATGTCTTGGTTATTGAATGAAAGTTGTCATTTATTTTATCAGCAGTCTTGTGTGATGATTTCGTGAGATTAGCAGAGAATTGGTTAAAAGGTCCCTGCTCAGACAGAAAGGGATCGGGATATCATACCCTCTATAGAATTCATTTAATGCTACAAGTGTGCTAGCAGAGATTTGGTTAAAGTGTCCCTGCTCAGACAGAAAGGGATTACAACACCTTGTCTTCTGTAGACTTTCTTTACCCCTGCAAGTGTGCTAGCCAGAGATTTGGTCAAAGTGTTCCTGCTCAGACAGAAAGGGACTACAATACCTTGTCTTCTGTATGTTTCATTTACCTCTGCAAGTGTGTTAGCCAGGGATTGGATTAAGGGTTCCTACTCAGAAAGGAAAGAACCAATATCCTGTTCACTGTAGACTTTCCTTGGTGTTAGCCAGAACTGGGTTAGAGATCCCTGCTCAGAAAGAAAGGAATCAGACTGCCCTATTCTCTGTAGACCTCAACCTCACAAGTGTGCTACAACAGAAGTAAGGCTCAAGGCTCCTGCTTAAACA